>JAJIBD010038761.1:0-100654 GCA_021461705.1 Cryptotis parvus
GTTGATCTGGTCGTGAGGCAACCATGGCATGTTCTTTATTTCTTTCCCTTTCTCTCTCTTTTTCTTTTCCTTCCCCTCCAGACTATGAATTACAGAACATGTACATTAAAGGGTTGTCATGTGTATCTTTTTGCCTCTATTTAATGCTCAGTTCTAGATTGACTTCAGTACCCTCGACAATTGTTAGCACACTGTTCCATTTTCTGTCTTACCTAGCCTCTGACTTCCCACACGTTTTGTGATAATTTCCACCTTTGACAAGACCTCCTGATATATGTTTCACTTGACCTTGGATACTGGTATCATAATATATACATATATATTTATATTATGCAGATAAATGCAGTCATTCTGTATCTGTCTCTCCTTCTGGCTAATTTCGCTCAACATAATCTTCACCAGGAGTAATTCTTGAGTGCAGGGGCCAGGAGTAACCCTTGAGCTTTGCAGGGTACAACTCAGAAGTGAAAAGAATCAAAAACTATTTTACCTCAGTCCCAAGGTCTGAACCAAAGGCGTCAAGCAGGAAGGCGGGAGAGTTCTATGGAGCCTTCTACTGTTATATAGGGGCCATTTCCCTGTCTCAACCAGGGAAATCAACACATCAACCACCAAAATCAGCCACCAGATATGTCTGCCTCTGCAGCATGTGATGCTTGGCGTTCCTCTCAGGGCCTGTCACCTCTGCTCTAGGGAGAACATGCACACGTCTAGTTCAGCGAAGGTGGATGGGAGAATGGGCGGAAATTCAAAGTTTCATTGTTAGCTAAAGCATGAGGCCTGCCCGTCATTGAAAATACCCTGTAATACAAGAGAACTACTGGAAAAAATGGAAAAGTTAAAGAAAAAGAATTTTCCCAAAGCCAGTAGGTCACCGGATGTTTATTCAAGCCACAAGTATGCTGTATTCAGACCAGCTGACCTGTGGTGAGTGAGAACTCCAAATTTTTTTTGCTCCTTGGCCTTTTGCTCCTTCTGGGTAGGACTCATCTCAGATGAGATCTCTCTCTTTGATGGGAGACTTAGACTCTTTTGTATGGTCTCCATTCGGACCAGAGCTAGAGTTTTTTTCATTATATTGGATTGCTGTGGAAGAGCTTTTGTTCTATCAAAACCCTTTGGAACTGCGCCAGACTCGTGAGTTTTCATCTGTTCCCCCGGCATCCTCGGAGGTAGAAGAGAACTTCTGTCCTGACACTGTTGGGCTCTCAGCGGCATTCCCGACAACCCTCCACAAAGACCTAGTGGTCCTGTCCAGAACTGCTGCTGGGGCACTTGGGTGGTCACCAGGTATTCAAGTTCAGGCGGAGTCAGAGAAGACAGAGAGAGGAGACAGAGGAGGAAACAGTGTACTAATAATCGTTGAAAATGATGTTACCATCCGATAACAGCATTGTATATAGGCAAAAAGATACAAATGATAACCTCTAAAATGTATGTATTGCAATCCATAATGTGTAGAAAGGGAAGCAAGAAGGAGAGAGGAGAGAGAAAGAAAGGAGATAAAGAACCTGCCATGGGGGCGGGCGATAGCCCAGCGGGTAGGGCGTTTGCCTTGCATGCGGCACGGCCTGTGCTGGCCTGGAGTTCGATCCCGGCATTCCATATGGTCCCCTGAGCACCTGCCAGGAGTAATTCCTGAGTGCAGAGCCAGGAGTAATCCCTGAGCATGGCCGGGTGTGACCCAAAAAAAGCAAAAACAAAAAAAAAAAAAAATGAACCTGCCATGAAGGCAGGCTGAGGGAAGGGGAGGGAAGTGGGGACATTGGTGGTGGGAAATGGGCACTGGTGGAGGGATGGGTGCTGGAACACTGTATGACTGAAACCTCACAGTGGTATAATAAATATTAAAAAAAATCAAAATTCATTTGAACATTTATATCTTTAGATTCCATATTACTGCCAATTACTAATCCAAAAGATTGCGGGGGGCAAAGGACCATAGCTATTAGTTGGAATTTCGTAAAAATTGTTAGGAGCTAAAAACAAATCCTGAATAACTGAATATCCAAAGCAGTACTTTTCTTAGCAGTTTGTAAATTATATAAGTAGATTTACTCTCCAGTGTTTCCTATTTTGAAATATGAATTAAAGCAGGAGTGCCTTCGAGTTGAGGGGGGAGGTAGCAGACAGACTGCAGGGTGAGTTAGGCAATTTAAAACCTTGCTGCCAGGGGCAGAGTGATAGCACAGCGGGTAGGGTGTTTGCCTTGCACGTGGCTGAACTGGGTTCAATCCCCGCATCCCATAGGATCCCCTGAGCACGGCAAAGAGTAATTCCTAATTGAAGAGCCAGGAATAACCCCTGAGCATTGCCGGGTGTGACCCAAAAAGCAGAAAAAAAAAAAAAAAAAAAAAAAGGAAAAAAAAGTGGCTGGCGCCAGGTTTGTTTCTCCCCACTCTTCTAAAAAAAGGCCTGTTTTTCAGCCACTGCTCAGCTGGAGCAGAGCTGGCATACCCATTCTCCGACAGATCTATGAGAGTGTCAGTAGGGCACACATATTGTTTTCAGGGCTGCCCCCTAATTCATTTCCGACTGCTCTGTAGAGCTAGGAGCAAGCAGTAACCCAGTTCTATGCTTTCTGGAGTAGCAAACCTTGGTTCTACGTCCAATTCTGCCACACCTTTCCAGGTGCAAAATCAGAAGGCTGGGAGTCATTTCTCCTGTCCCTGTTCTTAGCACAATTTTTGCTCAAATGTCCCTTCTTCCCACAATGAAAGCATCTCATTGGATTAGTATTTTGGAGTGCTGCAGCCGAAACTCGAGGCCTGATATTTTGTGGACCCAACTTCTCAACAAGCACGAATAACATCATCTGTAGTATCTTTCCCCATTAACTTCGAGGCTCTAATAGCCTCTTTATAATCAGGGAAGCATTTTCCACTGTCGACATGGACATAGTAATTCATGCAAAGCTGCATGCAGGACAGATTTTTCTAAATTATATTGTAATCTGGCTAAGAAATCTACATAAATTTCATTTGCTTGTTGTAATACCTTAGTAAATTGAATTGATTGTTTCCTGGAGCTTCTAGATTACACCATGCTTTCAAGCATGTATTAGTAGTGAAATCCAAAATATCTGCAGGTAGATTAATCTGAGACATGGGGGAAGAGCTGCTACTGACTCTCACTGTGCCCAGCCATTCATGAGATGCCCGGGAGGGATGGCAGATTCTAGCCCTGGCCCACCACCCCAGCAGAGCTTCACAACAAGCCAGATGACCCCCACTCCATGAGGACCTCCATTTTCCACATCTGGACTTCTTCCTCGTCAGAACTCCATCCAGCAGACCAGCCTATCACAGCCCAGCTCACGCGCCGCTTGTGGCTGCGCGCGTTTCATCAATAAATGCTGGATTTTGAGATGACTACAAGAGTATGCTCCCTATAGGGCAGAGCCTGGCAAGCTACCCGTGTCGTATTTGATATGCCAGATACCAGTAACAATTATAGACCTCAATGCCATGACCTGATGGAATGGTTTGAGGCTTTTTATGTTCCTGGAGCAAGCAGGTTCCCTTGGGCTCTACTTGCATGAGACAGGTCATATGGAGATGTTACTGGTGCCTGCTTGAGCAAATCGAAGATAAACGGGAAGATAAACAATAAACAGATAAACAGATTAATCTGATCTGCAGCTGTTAACCAATTGCCTGTTCCCATGATTCCCTCACTAAGGTGGCTTCAGCATTCCTGGAGATCTTTTTTTTCGGGAAATCTTTTCTGCGCCCCTCGCCACCAATCTTTAATTTAAATATACTGTGATTTTTCCAAAACTGCCTTTTGCATTTGCTTGCCAATCACAAGGAAGTAATACATTACCTTCCAGCAAAATTGTCTAGCAGTGCTAAGACATAGGTAGATGTGGGACCATACATTGAAACAGTCAGTTTTAGGGAGGTTAGAAACTTGAATAGCTTGATAATCAATTACATATTATCAGTTTGTGTAATTAGATTTCGGGTGACAGGAAATGCCATAGCTTGAAGCTGTGTATTATCAGCAAAAGAAGCAGGAGTATTCGTTAATGTACTAAGCTCATGATTTAACTTACATTGACATGGAGCTGTAACTACTTCCTGATTCTGATATTGGGGAGTTGGAATAACCTGAACCTCGAGGTTCACAAAGGGCTTGGTAAGGCCCCCTTAGGGAGCGAAATCTCAGGTCGCCTAGGCGACCTGTCTGCCTTTACTTAGTAGATCTAATTTCCTACAGAGATTACTAATTTCTCTGTAGAGGGACACCTCGTGTGAGGGCACCTCTCCTTCCATATCAGAATTAAAACTATCATCCTTCGAGGCTGCCTAGGTTAGGTGTTAGAATTTACAAAGGCAGGTAAAGCTGACAATGGCTCGCTAGGGGGTAATTCAAGCAGAGGTGTGGTTGGATCCTCTGGCAGAGGTACAAGGGGTGGGGGAGAGAGGAGGGAGTTACACAAGAAGAAATTATGTTCTCCCCCTCTGAATCAAATTCTAATGGCATTAAGGCCAAATTAATGCAAATGAATTCACCCATTCTTCCTCCGGGGATTAGCTCCCCTTTTCTATGGGTACGCCTTAAATCCTTTCCAATCTTTTTCCATACTTTCAGGTTGAACTGGGCCCTGCATTGTTTCTGGTTCAAACCAGTAACAATTCTCTTAAGGAGAATTGTTACTCTTAAGGAGACCTTGTAAAATACTTTCAGTGGCAGACCAGCTGCCTCAGTAAAAATCATAAGCAGTCTTTTTTTTTTTTAAATCTGGCCCAGGTATGCTGATCCAGAGACTCACAGATATGGGGAAGCGCTGCTACTGGCTCTCCCTGTACCTTGCTGCTCACGAGGCACCTTGGAGGGATGGAGTGTTCTAGCCCTGGCCGCCACCCCAGCAGAGCCTCACAACAAGCCAGACGACCCCACTCCATGAAGGCCTCCATTTTGCACATCCAGACTTCCCCGTCAGAACTCCACCTAGCAGACCAGCCTATCACAGCTTGCCTCGCACTGCCGAATTTTGACCATGTGGTTCATCAATAAATGCTGGATTTAGAACTTAGCACCACTGGGTTTGGTCTCAAAATTAAAAAAAAGTGTGTTTACTCTGAGCTTAGGAACTTTATACATTTTCTTTTCTTTTTTCTTTCCTTTTTTTTTTTGTGGGGTCACACCCGGCAATGCTCAGGGGTTACTCCTGGCTCTGTACTCAGGAATTATGCCTGATGATGCTCAGGGGACCATATGGGATGCCAGCGATCGAACCCAGGTCAGCCGCATGCAAGGCAAATGCCCGACCCGCTGGACTATTGCTCCGGCCCTGCACTCAGGAATTACTACTGGCGGTGATTGGGGGACCATATGGGATGCCGAGGATTGAACCCGTGCCGGCACAGGCCAGCCGCATGCAAGGCAAATGCCCTACCCGCCAAACTATCGCTCCAGCCCCTTTTATACATTTTCAATGTTTTCTTTATATTGGTTAAAATCGTTTAGCTATCAGCCATCACAAATTGACTTCTTGATTTATTTTCTGATAATTACATCTGCTATTCAAGTTCTGCTGGAGTAAGTAAGATGAAATAAGTTTTATAAACTGTAAAGGGGACAGGTAGGGGATGGGGAGGAAACCTGGGGAAATGAAGGGAACACTGGTGGAGGGATTGGTGTTGGAGCATTATATTCCTCAAACAACTCTATTATGAACATCTTTGTAAATCAAGATGTCTTAATAAAAATTTAAAATATTCATGTCTTTCAAGCAGTAAGTATTCTTTTTTTTTCTTTTGGGCTAACACCCGGCAATGCTCAGGGTGACTCCTGGCTCTGTACTCAGGAATTACTACTGGTAGTACTCAGGGGACCATATGGGATGCCGGGGATCAAACCCGTGTCGGCTGTGTACAAGGCAAACGCGCTACCCACTGTGTAATCGCTCTGGCCCCTCAAGCAGTAAGAATTCTGTGTTGTCTAATTTCATTTTTTATTTTTTATGGTCACACCCAGCAATGCTTAAGAGTTATTCCTGACTCTGCATTCAGGAAATTACACCTGGTGGTGCTTGGGGTACCATAAGGGTTGCTGGGGATTGAATCTAAGTCAGCCACTTGCAAGGCCAGTGCCCTCCCTGCTGTACTATCGCTCCGGCCCCTGAGTCTATTTTCATAAAAAAAATCTATATTGTTTGCAGGGTTTTTTTTTTTTTTTTTGGATCACACCTGGCGATGTTCAGGGGGGTTACTCCTGACTAGTGGCTCAAGGAATTACTCCTGGCAGTGCTCGGGGAACATATGGGATGCTGAGGATCGAACCGGGTGCGGCCGCATGCAAGGCAAATGCCCTACCCGTTGGACTAACGCTCCAGCCCCCTAGAATATTTTTATAAACTTCAAAAATAGTGGTAAAGGGGCCGGAGCGATAGCACAGAGGGTAGGGTGTTTTCCTTGCATGCAGCCGACTCGTGTTCGATCCCCTGGCATCCCATATAGTCCCCGAGCACTGCCAGGAGTAATTCCTGAGTCACGAGCCAGGAGTAACCCCTGAGCGTCAATGGGTGAGACCCAAAAAGCAAAAAAAAAAAAAAAAAAAAAAAAAAAAGTAGTGGTAAAGTATTGAAGAAATAATTGAAAGTTTAGGTTTCCTTATAACAATCCTATTTGACCAAAGTGTTTTCCTAAAATGCAACCCTCCAACCTACACATTTCTTATAACATTCGTTGTGTTCTGTAAATTTTCTTTGTTCAGTGTTCTTAGATATTTTCAGATAGAAATAAACCTAGGGAATCAAAAGATAAGAACTATCTCTATTGAAAACTGAGATTGTTTTCAATATTGTACTGACATTACAATAATGTTACTGACTAGTTTATCATTGACTGGTTTTGGCATATCGAATATGCATCGGACAGCTTGCCAGGCTCTGCCGTGTGGGCGCTATATTCTCAGTAGCTTGTGGAGCTCTCTCAGAGGGGTGGGTAGAATATTTATGGTAATTTGGAGGTAAATCACAGGGCCGAACAGCAGCCACAGGCAATAGGGAAAGCTGGTATCTGCTCTGCTGGGTGTCTCTGCGTCTGTGGCTCAAGCATTCCTGGACTTGAAATACTCTCCTCTGAAGGGTGGGTCCTTGTAGGCTGGGTTTCTGAAACAAGCTGGCCTGGAGATTACCTTAATCTCTTGGGTGGAGATCTTATGAGCTATGGAGTGTGGATGGTGAAGATCGCTGCCAGCATGGTGTGGGCATTCCTCTGGGTCTTCTGAGGCTCTATTGGGATGGTGGACTCAGGCCGGAAGTCGCTCTCGTGGTCCGTGGAATGCAGGGGGGTTGAACGGGGAAAGCTGGTATCTGCTCTGCCCGGTGTATCTGCGCCTTGGCTCAAGCATTCCTGGGCTTGAAATGCTCTCCTCTGAAATACGGGTCTCTGAAGGTGGGTCTTTGTAGGCTGGATGGATATGTCATTCATCTAGCCTACAGGGATGGATATGTCACTCCCAATGTTCTCCCTTCCGAAATCCGACATGCCATTTTGCCGGTAAAGAAGGGAACAGCACCCGGCCAGACAAAGTCAGACCCGAACCCCCTCAAGAATCTCCGTCAGTACTCATCAATACACTGGCTCGGATCTTCACACGCTACCTGTCTGAATGCAAGGTGCCCTCCCAATGGAAAACCAGCAGGAAAGTTCTACTGTTCAAGGAGACACTCATGACGTTGGAAACTATCGCCCCATCTGCCTGTTGTCTGTCATCTACAAGCTAAAGTCATCCTGAACAGGATTGGCAGAACACTAGATGAAGAACAACCATGCGAACAAGCTGGCTTCCGTAAAGGATTCAGCACAATCAACCATATCCACACAGTAACCAAGGTCATTGAGCTTTGTAGGGAGTTCAAGATGCCATTCTGTCTCACGTTGATTAATTTAAAGAAAGTCTTTGATTCTGTTGAGACCGAAGTGTTCTTTGAAGCCCTTGCCAAACAGGGCATTCAAAATACATCAGGATTCTTCATGAGCTGTTTTATGGTTTCACCACCAGGATCTCACCATTCTACAAGGAAGTGATCATTGATGTAAAGAGGGGGCTTAAGCAGGGTGATACCATTTCACCAAAACTCTTCAAGAACATCATGCAACAATTAGAATGGGAAGGAATGGGAGTGAAGATAGACGGTCGGCAACTACACCACCTCCGCTTCACTGATGACATGATTGTAATAACACCAAACATTAGCCAAGCAGCACAAATGCTGGCTGACTTCGACCAAGAATGTCGAAAAATAGGTGTACAGCTGAATCTCAAAACTGTGTTCATGAAAAAATGAACTAGTTCCAGAGACCCCATTCACTCTCAATGGAACAGACATCTCTGAATGCAGCAGTTTTGTGTACCTAGGTCAAGAAGTCAACATGATGAACGACCTAAAACCTGAGCTGCGCAGGAGGAAGAGAGCGGCATGGAATGCCTTCAAAAGCATCAAAGAAATAACTAAAAGCACAAGAACCTCCGGCTCCGGGCACATCTCTTCGACTCCATCTTTCTCCCTGCATTAACATACGCCTCAGAGACCTGGGCCCTACAAAAGCAGGATGAGAACGCTATTTGGGTCTCCCAGAGAGGAATCGAAAAGAGCTATGCTTGGAATATCACGCCTCATTCAAGTGAGAGGAGGAATCCGGAATTCCTACCTCCATCGCTATTCCAGAATCATTGATGCTGTCTCGTTTGCCAAGGCATCAAAAATCTGATTGACTGGACATGAAATGCGATTTGGAGACGACCGCTGGAGTAGAGCCATTACTGATTGGATCCCACCGATGTCAAAAGATCACGTTGCCGCCCACCTACAGGATGGTCAGACTTCTTCGTCAAGACCCTGAAGGAACCATTTGAGGCTCTCCATATTCCTGAAGCAACCAGATGCCATTGGGCTACACTGTCACGTGATAGGGTCAAATGGAAATGTTACTGGCGCCCAAATGAGCAAATAAATGAATAACAGGATCAAGTGATCATTAAGAAAGGGACTTCAAGGGCCGGAGCAATAGCCCAGCGGGTAGGGCCCTTGCCTCACACGTGGCCGGCTATGCTGGCCCAGGTTTGATTCCCAGCATCCCATATAGTCCCCTTTGCACCGCCAGGAATAATTCCTGTGTGCAGGGCCAGGAGTAACCTCCTGCGCGTCTCTGGGTGTGACCCAAAAAAGAAGGAAAAAAAAAGGGCTTCAGCAGCTGGCATTTTAGGAGGCATAATAGGGGGATCCAGGAATATAAAGTATAATTTAGAAAGGAAAACCTAATTTGGCATTAGACTATCAATAAAATTAGTTACTTTAATTCATCACTGTCACTGTATGTATAACTTGTCTTACCATATTTCATTGATTTGCTCAAGCGGGTACCGGTAACATCTCCATATGTCCTGTTGCAAGCAAGTGTAGCCCAAGGGCATCTGTTTGCTCCACAGACAGGAAGAGCCTATATCCATTCTTCAGGTCATGGAATTGAACTCCATAATTGTTACTAGTTTTGGCGTAACAAATAAACCATCCTGACTATGTTGAGACTATAGGAAGATTATAGGAAGGATCATACTAGTTTGCTCACAAGCAGGCGAGTGTGACCCTTTCAGTATATGGAAAACAAGACAGTCAGAATCACACTGGTGCAGATTATAAATAAGAAGAACCTTGTGGGTACCATCTAGATTACATGAAGCTCATGAAATTAAGATGTATTACTTTATATCAGCTCTCTCACTCTCTTTCTCCAGTGTTTTACATAAGAGACAATCTCGGTAGAAGGATTATTCCTTGGCATAACATTTGTTTATACCTGTAATAGGGTGTGGCACCGTCCTTCTACAATCTGTTTAGAGTTCTTTGCTGACAGGACCCTCCCTGTCACAGATAAGATTACTTTGGTGTATATAAGGGGAAATAGTATACCACCTACAGGGCAGAGCCTGGCAAGCTTTCATTCATGAACGACAGAAATTTTTTAAAAATACAAATATAAAGAAACTGCTTGTATATATTACCTCCTTCTGGGGAGCTCTTCACTATAACATCTCTTCATGGTTGCCAGAATGATGTAGGCGAGCCTCAAGGGCGGCTCATGTGAGGCGGGATGTAGAAAAAAGATGGTCACTTTTTTTTTTAAAAAATAATTTATTATACCACCATGAGATATACAATTACAATATGCTCATATTTGAGTTGGTCATATAGTTTTCCAGCACCCATCCCTCCACCCGTGCCCATTTCCACCCCAAATGTCCCCACTTCCCTCCCTTTTACACCCAGCCTGTCCCATGGCAGTTTATCTCCTTTCTCTCTTTCTCACTCTCTCTCTCTTCCTCCCTATCTCTCTCTCCTCGCTTCCCTTTTGTACACATGGTGGAGTATAATATATGCATTTAGATGTTATCATGTGTATGCTTTTGCCTATATTCAATGCTCAGTTCTCGATTGTATCATTTTCAACAATTATCAGCACACTGTTCCCTTCTCTGTCTTACCTAGCCTCTGACTCCCCACGTTTGTGGTATACCAGGTTTTGAGATATTAGTGCAGGCCCAAAGTGCCCACGCACTTTGGGGGATCAGGCTGTGTCCAGCTGTGGAATCCAGACCAAAGGATGGATGGATGGATGGAAAGAAGGAAGGAAGGAAGGAATGAAGGAAAGAGAGAGAGGGAGGAAGGGAGGAAGGAAGAAAAATTAAAGAATAAACAGAATAAACAAATAAAAATAAGTAAAGAATAAACAAATAAAGAAAGAAATTAAAAATAAATCACTGTATCACTGTCTTCCCGTTCATCATTGATTGGCTCGAGCGGGCACCAGTAACATTTCCATATGTCCTGTCTGATGCTAGTAGAGCCCAAGGGCACCTGCTTACTCCAGGAACATAAAGAGCCTCAAACCATTCCATCAGGTCATGGAAATGAGGTCTAAAATTGTTACTTGTATTTGGCATATCAAATAAGACACGGGTAGCTTTCCAGGCTCTGGTGAGCGAGTAGCGTACTCTTGTAGTCATCTCTAAATCCAGCATTTATTGATGAACTGCAAGGCGCAAGCAGCTGTGCGAGCCGGACTATGATAGGCTGGTCTGCTGGGTGGAGTTCTGACGAGAGGGATGTCCAGATGTGGAAAATGGAGGCCCCTCATGGAGTGGGGGTTGTCTGACTTGTTGCAAGGCTCTGCTGGGGTGGCGGGCCAGGGCTAGTAACCGCCATCCCTCCTGGCGCGCCTCCTGAGCAGCTGGGCACAGGGAGAGTCAGTAGCAGCTCTGCCCCACGACTGAGAGTCTCTCTCTCTCTCTCTCTCTCTCTCTCTCTCTATATATATATATATATATATATATATATCGATCAGTGGGAAGACATCTCTCTCTCTATATATAGATGAACAATTGGAAGACATACATACATATATATATATATATATCCAGATGTGGAATATTATATATATAAAACTATCTTCCCATTGTTCATCAATTTGCTCGATTGGGCACCAGTAACAGCATGCATCCTGTCACAAGCAAGAGTAACCCAAGGGCATCTGCTTGCTCCAGGGACAGGAAGAGCCTCAAACCATTCTTCAGGTCATGGAATCGAGGTCCATAATTGTTACTAGTTTTTAGCATTATAAATAAAACATGGTAGCTTGCCAGGCTCGCTGTGTAGGTGGTATACTCTCAATAGAAGTCTCTCATCATCTTGGGCATTTATTCCCTTTCATGCCGGTGGGCCTTACAAGAATCCTCTGGTTTCTTGCTTGCCTTACGGTTTATGGATACAAGTATCTATGTGTATATTCAGTAATGAGTTCAAAAATATATGTTAACTTTTTCAAAAGAAGACTCTCTCTCCCCCTTTAATCGCCATTGGCAACAACAGAAAGCTAAACCAGATATTAAGGTCCGATGGAAGGATCCACTTACATGAATGTGGAGAGATTCTGACCCGATCATAACCATGGGTCGTGAATTTGTCTGTGTGTTCCCAATCACCAAGTTTCAATCCATTTGGGTTCCAGTCTGATCATTAAAATATGTAAACTCATACCCTGAGGAGTTCATTAACACTGCTGCCCAGGGTACCAATGGTAACCCAGAGGACAAGTTTTTATTTGCTTTATCGCCAGGCATTAACGTCCAGGAGTGAAGCGAAACTCAGCCCCAGTCTCATCAACCATATCATGTGACCTGACAAATCTACAATCCAGAGACCGGATGATATCTCCAACCTGACGAGTGCAACCTCTTGGTTCCCCACACTGATCCTGGACATGTGTGAACCCCAGGCAAATTGTGATACCATTAACGGACTCAATGTTATAAAAAGAATGGGGCCGGAGCGATAGTCCAGCGGGTAGCGCGTTTGCCTTGCACGTGGCCGGCCGGTGCCCGGGTTTGATCCCCGGCATCCCATATGGTCCCCCCAAGCACCGCCAGGAGTGATTCCTTAGTGCAGAGCCAGGAGTTGCCCCTGAGCATTGCCGGGTGTGACCCAAAAACCAAAAAAAAAAAAAAAAAAAGACTGTGGGGGACCTTTTTATTGTAAAGTATGGTGGTGTGGTATCACACAGACAGTGTATTGGTTATCAGGAAAAAAATCTTACTCAGGTGAAGAAACAAAAGCAGGGAGGATGGGGAGGCATCATACAAAGAAGGCTATTGATAAGAATTTGAAGCTTCTAGGGTTGTCTATGCTGCATTTGGAAAAAATCTCTTAGTTCCCTGTCAGGTGGTTTTTCAAACTAGGTGAGGGTTGGATCTCCTATTATTCCATCAGAAGGGCTGTGCACTGATTTGGGTGAGGAACGTTGTTTGCAAACGATTCTTGTAAAAGGGTCATAAAAGGTTCTTTATCACTTCACTTGTCACTTGTATCACTTGTCTTCCCATTGTTCATTGATTTGCTTGAGCGGGCACCAGTAACATCTCCATACATCCTGTCACATGCTAGTGTAGCCCAAGGGCATCTACTTGCTCCAGGAACATAAAGAGCCTCAAACTATTCCATCAGGTCATGAGAATGAGGTCTTTGTTACTGGTATTGGGCATATCAAATACAACACAGGTTGCTTGCTCGGCTCTGCCATGCACGTGGGATACTCTCGTAGTCACCTCTAATCTCGAGCATTTATTGATGAATTGCGCAGCTGCTTTGCAGGCTGTGATCGGCTCTTCTGCTGGGAGCTATGACAAGAGGGGAGTCCAAATATGGGATATGGTGACTCTCATGGTGTGGGGGTTCCTCTGGCTTCTTGTGAGGCTCTGCTGGGGTGGCAGGACAAAGCTAGAACCTGCCTTCCCTCCCAGGTGCCTTTGTGATTAGCCTGACACAGGGAGAGCTGGTAGCAGCTCTGCCCCATGTATGTGAGTCTCTGGATCAGCATACCTGGGCTGGGCTTGAAAAAAGAGTGTTGCAGGGTGGGTCTCTGAGGATTGGGGTTGTGATCAGCTCTTCTGCTGGGTGGAGCTCTGACAGAGTTCTTTATCCTAATACTAATCTGGCTCTTTGGGCTGTGAATTTTCAATTGAATTATTTAAAGCTGTGATTATACTTAGCCAGACCATGGGTGCTATCGCCAAAACCTAGCCCAAGGATAGTACGTGGGTCCATGTGAATGGAAGGTATTCGGAGAACACTAAGTAAGGGCAGCCACTGGGCTAGTGTCCCGTGAGGGGTAACTCCCTACTCAGGGAGAGGCAATCTAAGATAGGCTTAGCCCCTATGCCCTTGCATAAAGCTGTATGGCAAGCAGCCTCCATTACAGCTAACTCCATTTAAAAAAAACAAAATTTTTTTTCATAATTTTCCATTTCCCTGAGATTCATATCATATACCATCAGTGTTTTTCCCATTGAAAATTCACATTGGGACAATGTACTTAGCATTCGTTGGTACTGACTATATCCTTCTTCCTGGGATCCAGAATTGCACCATTTCATAAAACTTTTCATTAGCAGATTAATTCTCCCATCATCTCCAGCACCATCTCCATCAATCAGGAGACGCTTTCGGATGACTTCGCTGCCAGTCACGGCTCCCATTGCGTGCGCTGCGGTGGTGGTGGTTGGCGGTGGCGGAGGTCAAACTCCCACAATGCAGCTGGGTAAACAGCCATGGAGGAGGCGGCGGTGGCACCTGAGGCCGCCCGCTCCGACACCTAAGCCACACAGCACCGCAGCCCACGGGATCCGCGCCCCTGCAATAAAATATAAGTATGCATATTATTGTGGGGGCGTGGGATGTCACATCCAGTGGTTATCAGGGATTACTCCCTGCTCTGCACTCAGGAATCGCTCCGGGGGGCTGGGGACCATATGGGATGCATAAAAAGGAAATTCAAGGGCATGCTGGATTCAGGGGCAGACGTCTCCTTCATCTCCACCAAGTATTGGCACAGTAACTGGGCCATGAACGAAGAGTCCCATGACCTGAGTGGAATGGGAATATTTCTTCTCTGACAGAGTGGTTGATGGCTGCAATGCATTGGCCCTGAAGGGAATGTAGTCACGATCCAGCCCTATATAGCTCCTCTGCCTTTGAATGTGTGGGGTCGAGACATGCTGGAACAATGGAGAGCAGTGATTCACATGCCTCGTTCAATCCCCGTTTGGGGACCATTTCCAGCTGTCATTAATGCTACTTATTCAAAGAATGTGCCTTTTAAATCGGGGTTCCTGTGTTTAAGTGCCCACCCAGGGATGCCAATGTCAGGAGCCTCTGGGATTCCCCCAAAAATATCGGGAAGTGAGTTCTTTTCCAGCAGGGAATGGATGAAAACTCACAAGTCCAGTGAAGTTCCAAAAAGGCTTTTAATAATTATCAATTATAAAACAAGGAGTCGGAGCGATAGCCCAGCAGGTAGGGCATTTGCCTTGCACGTAGCCGGCCCCATGCTGGCCCTGGTTCGATCCCGGCATCCCATATCGCCCCCCAAGCACCGCGCGGGAGTAATTCCTGAGTGCAGAGCCAGGAGTAACCTCTGAGCATTGCCGGTGTGACCCAAAAAAGCAATAAAAAAAAATAATAATACAAGCTCTGCTACTGCAATCCAAGTTAATGGGATACCCCAGACCTCTAGCTCTTGGTCAGAATTCCAACCATGCACAGGGGTAACTCCTGGCTCTGCACTCAGAAATTACTGCTGGTGGTGCTTGGGGAGACCTTGGTATGTGACGATAAAAAGCAAAAAAAATACTCTCCTCTGAAGGGTGGGTCTCTGAAAGGTGGGTTTCTGTAGGCTGGGTCTCTGGCAAGCTGGGCTGGAGATTGGCTTAATCTCTTGGGTGGAGATCTGAAGAGTTGTGGAGTGTGAATGATGAAAATTGCTGCCAGCATGGTGTGGGGTTCCTCTGGGT
This sequence comes from Cryptotis parvus, assembly GCA_021461705.1. Taxonomy (NCBI): domain Eukaryota; kingdom Metazoa; phylum Chordata; class Mammalia; order Eulipotyphla; family Soricidae; genus Cryptotis; species Cryptotis parvus. The sequence goes on from JAJIBD010038761.1 coordinate 15,358, forward strand.
TCTCCTGAGGCTCTATCGGGATGGTGGCCTCAGGCTGGAAGTCACTCTCATGGTCAGTGGAGTGCAGGGGGTTCAACGGGGAGAGCTGGTATCTGCTCTGCCTGGTGTATCTGCAGGACAGGACGCCTGTCTTCTAAAACTCTTGAGCTCATTAGCCAACGTGTCGAGGCGCCGAGCCTCAGGTGACCAAATGCTAACGTGCAAGCTTGCAAAGCAGTGCAGAGAAGAGATAAAGGAAGATCTCAAAGAGAGAAGAGCAGAAATACTAGAAGATGTAGCAGAAGCTGGGAAAAGCATTCGCAATGCCCGCCTATCCTTCGCCAACTATAAGACCAAGATGACTGTCCTCCAAAGTCCTGATGGATCCAGCACATCTTCCAGAAAGGCAATGGAGAAGATTATCCATGAATTCTACTCAGATCTCTTTGATAGCCACTTCGACCTGCCCACATACCCAATTCCTCAGGATGGATATGTCATTCCCAACGTTCTCTCTTCTGAAATTCAACATGCCATTTCTTCGGTAAAGAAGGGAACAGCACCAAGCCCAGACAAAGTCAGACCCAAACACATGAAGAATCTTCCATCAGTACTCATCAATACACTGGCTCGGCTCTTCACATGCGACCTGTCTGAATGCAAGGTGCCCTCCCAATGGAAAACCAGCTGGACAGTTCTACTGTTCAAGAAGGGAGACACTCTCGACATTGGCAAGCATCAAAGAAATAACTAAAAGGACAAGAACTTCCGGCTCCGGGCACATCTCTTCGACTCCACCATTCTCCCTGCATTAGCATTCGCCTCAGAGACCTGGGCCCTACGAAAGCAGGATGAGAATGCTATTCAGGTCTCCTAAAAGAGGAATCGAAAGAGCTATGCTTGGAATATCACGCCTCACTCTAGTGAGAGAAGGAATCTGGAGTTCCAACTTCCACGCTGACATTTCAGAGTCAGGGATGCTGTCTTGTTTGCCAAGCCATCGAAAGTCAGATGAACTGGACATGTAATGTGATTTGGAGATGACTGCTGACTAGAGCCATTACCGACTGGATCCCACCGGACGTCAAAAGATCACGTGGCCACCCCCTACAAGATGGTCAGACTTCTTCGTCAAGACCCTGAACAAATGGTTTGAGGCTCTTCATATTCATGAAGCAAGCAGATGCCATTGGGCTACACTTGCACTGGATAGGGTCAATTGGAAATATTACTGGCGCCCACTCAGCAAATTGGTGAATAATGGGATGTCAATGATTAAGTGATCTAGTGAATAGTCCTAGCCCTCATGTGGACAGGAAAGGCAGGCTTGGGACCCAGGGAAAACAGGAGTCAAAGGGATTTGTCTAAATGATAGGTGCAGGTGGTTATAACAGGTACAGATACAAGTATCCTGTAAACCTCAGGGTGACCCTAGAGGCAGAACAGCTCAAGAACCGAAAATCATGTCTGCTGTGAAAAATGAGGAATCTGCCAATCTGTGGTGACTGATAACTTCCTGGGCCATGCAACAAGGAGGGCTGCTGCAATAGGAAATGGCTTCAGTCCCAAGGAGGGATGTGGTTACTCTCTGCTCTTGAAACCCAGTGGAAGGGGCCCGAGGTCACCGGTAGCTCATCATGGAACCTCATCTTCATATTATGCCCAAGCTTGGGGCAGCCTTGATGTGACAGGTAGAGATATTAAAATGCCATCATTGGTGTTTTCCTGCTCTGTCTCAGCCAATCCCAATGACTTCATAGTAGTAATGGGGTACCCTAAGTGGAGAGATCTCCAGTCTGGCTGTGTTTATGCAAAAAAACAAGTCAGGTTTACTAAGTCATTTAGCAAATTTAAAGTGAAGGTGGAGAGACAACCATGTTTCTATAACTTTTGTAAAGATCAGATTCTAACTCTACGAAAAGTATCTGTTAGTTCCTATTGACACCTTCAGTGGAAGGGCTGAGGATTTTCTATGTTGTACAAAAAAGACAAAGAGGTGGCTCGGTGTTTCTATTAGAAAAATCTGGACACAGTATGTTTGCTTCAGTTTGTGTTACCTTAGAATTTGTGTTTTCTAAAACAGCTCTGCCCTCACTAGGGCAAAGAGGGACTTTTTACTCCTCCAGGGTCTAATCATTTCAGAGTAGTGTGCCTTAACCTAATTGGTTTGGTATTTGTCTTGAAGATGATGAAAGCTTCAAAAACCCAACTTTCTTACATTCCTGGGCTCCATTTAAATGAAGGTAGTAAGGAGAATTCACCCCTTGTGGGGTAAACAAGCCCTTTTGTCAGCAGGAAGCAGATACAGAAGACAGACCTTTGGACCAATTTCCCCTTAAAGATTCTAGGGGTGAAATCTCTAGGGGCTTGATGAAGGCAGGCAGACCTGGTCCATCTGACTGGGTAAGAATCAGCAACTGGTGTGTCCTGAGGAAGATTCCTCAGTGTAGACAAGAGAAGGGGGAATGTTGCATCCTACTATGGCCCCAACTATGTAAGCTCTGGGGTCTTGAGAAACAAGTCATTGACCACGCATATCCATCCTGGTCTTCTGGATAGTATAGGTTTTTTTTTTTTGCTTTTTTGGGTAACACCTGGCAATGCTCAGGGGTTTCTCCTGGCTCTGCACTCAGGAATTACTCCTGGCTGTGCTCTGGGGATCCATATGGGATGCCGGAGATGGAACCCGGGCTGGCATGGGCCGCTGCATGCAAGGCAAACACGCTACCTGCTTGACTATCACTCCGGTCCCTTGATAGTATAGTTTTACCATTCAGGACATCCTCAATGTTGGTTAAGCACATGACTGGAACAGGTCATTCTCTTGTCTTTAAGTTTGCATGACCTTTTTGGGATGAAATGTTTGAAATATGTTTTTCGTTAAGTTTATTGGCTATATAGATTTGCGCGGGCTGTGACACATGTAATGGCCTTGGAAGTCCTATATAAGCCCTGCTTGCCTTCACCCTGGGTTCAAACATTCTCACTAGGACCTGTGCATCTCAGTGAAGGGATTGGCCCCAGGTAGCTGGAATAAACCCTGTTTGTTATTGCATTACGAATGTGGTTCTTTGCCATCCGAGCGGGAAGCGGACAAATGGAGCGAGGGCTCCAACAATTGCATGATTCATTAGGTTGAATCTCATGTCCGGACTAACACAAGTAGAAAAATTTTCAGTTTCTGTAGATGAATGTATTTACCCCTTTTCGTAAGGTGGATACTACACTTGATACTACACTTGATCTTAGCCAAAAGGCCGAGGAGCGACACAGGTACACCCTGCAGAGCAGAAACCAGCTTTCCCGATTGCACACGGCCGCGCAATTTACCTCCAAATTACCGTAAATATTCTACCCACCCCTCTGAGAGAGCCCCACAAAGTAATGAGAATATAGCGCCGCATGGCAGAGCCTGGCAAGCTGTCCGATGCTTGTTCAATATGCCAAATCCAGTAACAGAAATGTTTATTTTCCTAACCCTCGAAAGAGCCCTTAATACGGCAGCAGTAAGAAAGGCAAACAAGCAGTGGCTGATAAAATTTCACAACCAACCTAGCCTGCCAAAACAAAGAAGGACTAAAATGACTGTCTGTACATTCAGTGCACGTGTGCTGGCATCAGAAGCATATATTGAGGATCTGATGGTGCAAGTGCAAAAGATCAAGTACGACATCATTGGTCTGACTGAGAGGAGGAGGCGTCAGTTGCATCATGCTGTATTTGACACGGGAGAAGAATTGTTCCTTGGAACATGCGACAAAAAGAGGCGTCGGTGGCATTGGTGTCCTTGTCAACACGAACATGGCCGTCAACATTGATTCATTTGAATGCCTAACAAACCAAATAGGACGATTACACTTGAAGAGATGTGGCCCACTGCCAGCAATTTCTATCTTCATTGTCTAGGCACCAACATCCACATACAAAGAAGATGAAATTGAGAAATTCTACATGGAATTGGAGGAGTTCTATAAAAAAGATCACACCTTCTACAAGATCATAGTCGGTGATTTTAATGCCAAGATAGGACCAAGAAGATCGGATGAAGAACTCCACATCGGGACCCATGGCCTAGAATGGAACGAACAGGGTGAGAGACTATCTGAGTTCATCATGTCCACCAAGACCATTCATGGGAACTCACAGTTCCAGAAGACTGAAGCAAAACGTTGGACATGGGAATCTCCTGGAGGACAGTTCCACAATGAAATTGACCCCATCATCTTCAATCGACGGTTTTGTCTGACCAATGTAGCTGTCGTCCCCAAATTCCAAACAGGATCGGGCCACTGTCTCCTTCGTGCAAAAATTCTACTTCCCGTAATGGGGAGAAAAGGCTGCAAAGTTTAAGAAGAGAACTCCCAGAACGACCACCAACTGGGAACTCTTTGGCACCATTGCAGCAACATGGGAAGATACCATCATTGATGACATGGATGAAGAATACAACCGAATGGTTCAGCACCTCCATGATTGTGCGAAGAATGCTGAGAGAGAGAAAGACACAAAAGGACGCTTGTCTTCAGAAACTCTTGAGCTCATTTGCCAACGTGGCAAGGCACGAGCCTCAGGAGACCAAATGCTAACGTCCAAGCTTGCTAAACGGTGCAGACAGGCGATAAAAGAAGACCTAAAAGACAGAAGAGCAGAAATACTGGAAGATGCAGCAGAAGCCGGGAAAAGCATTCTCACCGCCCGCCTGTCCTTCGCCAACTATAAGACCAAGATGACTGCCCTCCAATGCCCTCATGGATCTATCACATTTTCCTGAAAGGCAATGGAGAAGATTATCCAGGACTTCTACTCAAATCTCTTTGATAGCCACATCCACCTGCCCACATACCAAATTCCACAGGATGGATATGTCATTCCCAACCTTCTCCCTTCTGAAATCCAACATGCCATCTCGTCGGTAAAGAAGGGAACAGCACCAGGCCCAGACAAAGTCAGACCCGAACACCTGAAGACTCTGCCGTCGGTACTCATCAATACACTAGCTCGGCTCTTTACACGCTACCTGTCTGTATGCAAGGTGCCCTCCCAATGGAAAACCAGCAGGACAGTTCTACTGTTCAAGAAGGGAGACGTTCACGACATCGGCAACTATCGCCCCATCTGCCTGTTGTCCCGTCATCTACAAGCTGCTTACACGAGTCATCCTGAACAGGATTAGGAGAACACTAGATGAAGGACAACCATGCGAGCAAGCAGTCTTCCGAAAAGGATTCAGCAGAATCGACCATATCCACAAAGTAACCAAGCTCATTGAGGTTTGTAGGGAGTACAAGATGCCGCTCTGTCTCACGTTCATTGATTTACAGAAAGCCTTTGATTCTGTGGAGACTAAAGCAGTCATCGAAGCCCTAGGCAAACAGGGTGTTGAAACCCAATACATCAAGATCCTTCATGAGCTGTATTACGGATTCACCACCAGGATCTCACCATTCTACAAAAGAAGTGATCATTAATGTGAAAAGAGGGGTTCGACAGGGTGATACCATTTCACCAAAACTCTTCAGCGCCACACTCGAGAACATCATGCAACAATTAGAATGGGAAGGAATGGGAGTGAAGATAGATGGTCGGCAACTACACCACCTCCGCTTCGCTGATGACATCGTTCTAATAACACCAAACATTAGCCAAGCGGCACAAATGCTGGCTGACTTCGACCGAGAATGTGGAAAGATAGGTCTACAGCTGAATCTAAAGAAAACAATGTTTATGAAGAATGAACTAGTTCCAGAGGCCCCATTCACTCTCAATGGAGCAAACATCTCTGAATGCAGCAGTTATGTATACCTAGGTCGAGAAATCAACATGATGAACGACCTAAAACCTGATCTGCGCAGGAGGAAGAGAGTGGCATGGAATGCCTTCAAAGGCATCGAAGAAATAGCTAAAAGGACAAAGAACCTCCGGCTCCGGGCACATCTCTTTGACTCCACCGTCCTCCCTGCATTAATATACGCCTCAGAGACCTGGGCCCTACAAAAAGCAGGATGAGAATGCTATTTGGGTCTCCCAGAGAGGAATCGAAAGAGCTATGCTTGTAATATCACGCCTCACTCAAGGGAGAGAAGGAATCCGGAGTTCTGACCTCCGTTACTATTCCAGAATCAGGGACGCTGTCTCGTTTGCCAAGGCATCGAAAATCAGATGGGCTGGACATGTAATGCGATTTGGAGACAACCGCTGGACTAGAGCCATTACCGACTGGATCCCATGGGATGTCAAAAGATCACGTGGCTGCCCACCTACAAGATGGTCAGATTTCCTTATAAAGACCCTGAAGGAACGGTTTGAGGCTCTTCATATTCCTGAATCAACCAGATGCCATTGGGCTACATTGGCACGTGATAGGGTCCAATGGAAATGTTACTGGCACCCGCTTGAGCAAATCAATGAATAACGGGATTCAAGTGATCAAGTGAAGTGAGTGTAAGGTGGAGGCTTCTGGGAAACACACCTGAGCATTTCTCTGGTTCTACTTCAAATCCCTTCTCAACCGCGAACTCCTCTTGGAGAGTTTCTAGTTCTCTCTGGGAACCAGGAGGCAGTTCCATGATGAACTGTAACAGAAACTTGTTCCCCCCTTTTTTTTTTTTTGTGTCACACCTGGCAATGCTCAGGGGTTACTCCTTTCTCTGCACTCAGAAATTACCCCTTGCGGTGCTCAGGGGACCATATGGGATGCTGGGGATGGAACCCAGACCAGCATGGGCCAGCCGTGTGCAGGGCATGTGTCCTATCCGCTGGGCTATCGCTCTGGCCCCAAACCTTTGCTTTCTTAATGGGATCACACTTGTATCACTTGTCTTCCTGTTGAGTATGGACTTTCCCCAAGCTGGCACCAGTAACATCTCCATACATCCTGTCACATGCCAGTAGAGCCCAAGGCTATCTCCTTGCTCCAGGAACATAAAGGGCCTCAAACCATTCCAGCAGGTCATGGGAATGAGGTTTATAATTGTTACTGGTATTCGACATATCAAATACGACACGGGTAGCTTGCCTGGCTCTGCCGTGCAGAATGGGATAGCCACATATAAAAAAATGATATTATAAGCATACCTCACACCATTCAGAGAAGTAAATTCAAAGTTGACTAATACTTTGATATTGGACAAGAAACCTTTAATGCACTGAAGGAAACAATGTTGGGACTCTCCAGGATTGAGGCTAGAGCTGTCTTCAACGAGAGGACCACAGAGGCAAAGGTAACAAATAATAAATTCATTAAAAACCACCCTTAAGGGGCCGGAGCGATAGCCCAGCAGTTAGGGCGTTTGCCTTGCACGCGGCCAGCCCGTGCCGGCCAGGTTCGATCCCTGGCATCCCATATGGTCCCCTGAGCCCCCGCCAGGAGTAATACCTGAGTGCAGAGCCAGCAGAAACCCCTGAGAATTGCCGGGTGTGAACCAAAAAGCTAAACAAAACAACAACAAAAAAAAAACCCCACTCTTCAGGTTAGGCAAGACAGAGAAGTTTGCTAACAATCGTTGAAAATGATAATACCAACCGAGAACTGAGCATTTAATATAGGCAAAGGGATACACATGTTAACCTCTTAATGTATGTATTTTAATCCACAATGTATAAGAGATGGAAGAGAGAGAAAGCATGAGAGAAAAGAGATTAAAAAACCTACCATAGAGGCAGGCTAGAGGAGGGGGTGGAGGGGAAAGTGGGGAGATTGGTGGTGTGAAATGGACACTGGTGGAGGGATGGGTGCTGGAACACTGTATGACCAAAATCGAAACATGAACATCTTTGTAACTGTATATATCACAGTGGTGTAATAAAACAAAAATTAAATTTAAAAAAAGCATAAAGAACATAAATGAAGTAAAAGAAAACCACTAAGCTTATAATCAAAAGACACTCTATGGAAAGTCTATATTTGCACACATAATATTTCAGATAAAGGGCTACAAAGTAAGCATAGAACTTAACGACAAAAAAAAGTCACACATAAATGGGACAAAGGGATGAAGAGACATTTTCCCAACAAAGGTAGAAGAAAGGACCAGCAGGCTTATTTATTTATTTTTATTTTTTTTAATATTTTATTACACCGCCATGTGATATACAATTACAAAGATGTTCATGTTTGGGTTTCCGTCATACAGTGTTCAGGCACCCATCACTCCACCAGTGCCCATTTCCCACCATCAATGTCCCCACATCCCTCCCATCCCCTAGCCCGCATCTATGGCAAAGTTCTTTATCTCTTCTCTTACACATATTAGATTGCAATACATACATTCAGAGATCATCATGTATATCTTTTTTCCTATATTCAATACTCAGTTCTAGGGTGGTATTATCATTTTTGACAAATATTAGCACACTGTTCCCTTCTCTGCCTTACCTAACCACTGATTCCCACATGTTTGTGGTAGATTCCACCTTTTTTTTTTAATTGAAAGATGCTCATGTAGAGCTTTGGTTCTACAGTGTTCCAACACGCACCCTCCACCCAAACCCATCTCCCATCACCAATGTCCCCACCTCCCCTCCACCCTCCCGCACCTCAACCACTTGGCGGGTTCTGTATGTAAAGTCTTTCCTCTTTATATCTCCTTCCCAACAAACTTTCCTGCTCTTCGTTGAATGCAGTGCATTAAAAGACAATACTGTTTAACTATTTTAGTGGACCTGGGCTCGAACTGGCTTTTGCTCTGTTGATCTGGTCTGAGGCAGTTTTGCAGCATCCGGACAGCAAAAATGGTGGCTAGTGTGATGGGCGAGTCTCATCCGGCTGCTTCCAGGAACCCTCAGAGGCGACGGGCCCACTCCCAAAACCCATATGCCCTCCTCGGGGTTCCATGGTCAGCTAGGCCCGGGCGAGCCGAGCGCCAGCCTTCCCAGCCGTCCGTGAGGCCCTGTATGCTGGCCCGTGGGCAGCTCCGCGCAGGGCCACCAGGCTTGACAAGATGGAGGGGGGAAGGGACGACCACGCCTCCATCTGACGACTTCCCAGTGATTCCCGCCTCTTGGAGCCGCCTACCTGGGCTCGAACTGGCTTTGCTCTGTTGATCTGGTCTGAGGCAGTTTTGCAGCGTCCAGACAGCAAAAATGGTGGCTAGTGTGATGGGCGAAGTCTCATCCGGCTGCTTCCGGGACCACTCAGAAGCGACGGGACCACTGCCAAAACCCATCTACCCTCCTCGGGGTTCCATGGTCAGCTAGGCCCGGTGCGAACCTAGCGCCAGCCTCCCCGAGCCGTCTGTGAGGCCCTGTATGCTGGCCCGTGGGCAGCTCGCGGGCAGGGCCACCAGGCTCGACAAGATGGAGGGGGAAGGGACGAACACGCCTCCATCTGACGACTTCCCGGTGATTCCCCCTCTTGGAGCCGCCTACCTGGGCTCGAACTGGCTTTGCTCTGTTGATCTGGTCTGAGGCAGTTTTGCAGCGTCGGGACAGCATAAATGGTCACTATTGTGATGGGCGAGTCTCATCCGAGCTGCTTCCGGGACCCCTCAGAGGCGAAGGGCCCCACTCCCAAAACCCATCTGCCCCCCCCCCGGGGTTCCATGGTCAGCTAGGCCCGGCGCCAGCCGGAGCGCCAGCCTCCCAAGCCGTCCGTGAGGCCCTGTATGCTGGCCCGTGGGCAGCTCGCAGGCAGGGCCTCAGGCTCGACTAAGATTGAGGGGGAAGGGACGACCACTCCTCCATCTGACGACTTCCCAGTGATTCCCGCCTCTTGGAGCCGCCTACATGGGTTCGAACTGGCTTTGCTCTGTTGATCTGGTCTGGAGGCAGTTTTGCAGCGTCGGACAGCAAAAATGGTGGCTAGTGTGATGGGCGAAGTCTCATCCGGCTGCTTCCGGGACCCCTCAGAGGCGACGGGCCCACTCCCCCAAAACCCATCTACCCTCCTCGGGGTTCCATGATCAGCTAGGCCCGGCGCAAGCCGAGCGCCAGCCTCCCCAGCCGTCCGTGAGGCCCTGTATGCTGGCCCGTGGGCAACTCGTGGGCAGGGCCACCAAGCTCGAAAAGATGAGGGGGAAGGGACGACCACGCCTCCATCTGGCGACTTCCCAGTGATTCCCGCCTCTTGGAGCCGCCTACCTGGGTTCGAACTGGCTTAGCTCTGTTGATCTGGTCTGAGGCAGTTTTGCAGCGTCGGACAGCATAAATGGTCGCTATTGTGATGGGCGAGTCTCATCGAGCTGCTTCCGGGACCCCCTCAGAGGCGACGGGCCCACTCCCAAAACCCATCTGTCCTCCTCGGGGTTCCATGGTCAGCTAGGCCCGGCGCGAGCCGAGCGCCAGCCTCCCCAGCGGTCCATGAGGCCCTGTATGCTGGCCCGTGGGCAGCTCGCGGGCAGGGCCACCAGGCTCGACAAGATGGAGGGGGGAAGGGACGACCACGCCTCCATCTGACGAATTCCCAGTGAATTCCCGCCTCTTGGAGCCGCCTACCTGGGCTCGAACTGGCTTTGCTCTGTTGATCTGGTCTCAGGCAGTTTTGAGCGTCCGGAAACCCAAAAATGGTGGCTAGTCTGATGGGCGAGTCTCATCCGGGTGCTTCCGGGACCCCTCAGAGGCGACGAGCCCACTCCCAAAACCCATCTGCCCTCCTTGGGGTTCCATGGTCAGCTAGGCCCGGCGCGAGCCGAGCGCCAGCCTCCCCAGCCGTCCGTGAGGCCTTGTATGCTGGCCCGTGGCAGCTCAGCGGGCAGGGCCACCAGTTTCGACAAGATGGAGTGGGGAAGGGACGACCACGCCTCCATGTGACGACTTCCTAGTGATTCCCGCCTCTTGGAGCCGCCTACCTGGGCTCGAACTGACTTTGCTCTGTTGATCTGGTCTCAGGCAGTTTTGCAGCGTCTGGAAACCAAAAATGGTGGCTAGTCTGATGGGTGAGTCTGATCCGGGTGCTTTCGGGACCCCTCAGAGGCGACGGGCCCACTCCCAAAACCCATCTGCCCTCTTCGGGGTTCCATGGTCAGCTCGGCCCGGCGCGAGCTGAGCGCCAGCCTCCCCAGCCGTCCCTGAGGCCCTGTATGCTGGCCTTTGGGCAGCCCGCGGGCAGGGGCCACCAGGCTCGACAAGATGGAAGGGGGAAGGGACGACCACGCCTCCATCTGACGACTTCCCAGTGATTCCCCCTCTTGTAGCCGCCGGCCTGGGCTCGAACTGGCTTTTTCTGTTGATCTGGTCTGAGGCAGTTTTGCAGCGTCCGGACAGCAAAAATGTTGGCTAGTGTGATGGGCGAGTCTCATCCGGCTGCTTCCGGGACCCCTCAGATGCGACGGGCCCACTCCCAAACCCCATCCGCCCTCCTCGGGGTTCCATGGTCAGCTAGGCCCGGCGCGGGCCAAGCGCCAGCCCTCCCAGCCGTCCATGAGGCCCTGTATGCTGGCTCGTGGGCAGCTCGCGGGCAGGGCCACCAGGCAGTTTTGCAGCGTCCGGACAGCAAAAATGGTCGCTAGTCTGATGGGCGAAGTCTCATCCCCTCTGCTTCCGGGACCCCTCAGAGGCGAGGGGCCCGCCTCCCAGAATCCATCTGCCCTCCTCGGTGTTCCATGGTCAGCTAGGCCCGGCGCGAGCCGAGCGCCAGCCTCACCAGCCGTCTGTGAGTCCCACTAGGCTGGCCCGTGGGCAGCTCGCAGGCAGGGCCACCAGGCTCCGACAAGATGGAGGGGGAAGGGACGACCGCGCCTCCGTCTGACCACTTCCCAGTGATTCCCGCCTCTTGGAGCCGCCTACCTGGGTTCGAACTGCCTTTGCTCTGTTGATTTGGTGAGGCAGTTTTGCAGCGTCCGGACAGCAAAAATGGTGGCTAGTGTGATAGGCGAGTCTCACCCGGCTGCTTCCGGGACCCTTCATAGGCAGGGCCACCAGGCTCGACAAGATGGAGGGGAGAAGGGACGAACATGCCTCCATCTGACGACTTCCCAGTGATTCCCACCTCTTGGAGCCGCCTACCTGGGCTCGAATGGCTTTGCTCTGTTGATCTGGTCTGAGGCAGTTTTGCAGCGTGTGGACAGCAAAAATGGTGGCTAGTGTGATGGGCGAAGTTTCATCCGGCTGCTTCCGGGACCCCTCAGAGGTGAAGGCCCCACTCCCAAAACCCATCTACCCTCCTCGGGGTTCCATGATCAGCTAGGCCTGGAGTGAGCCGAGCGCCAGCCTCCCCAGCCGTCCGTGAGGCCCTGTATGCTGGCCCGTGGGCAGCTCGAGGGCAGGGCCACCAAGCTCCACAAGATGGAGGGGAGGAAGGGACGACCACGCCTCCATCTGACGACTTCCCAGTGATTCCCGCCTCTTGGAGCCGCCTACCTGGGCTCGAACTGGCTTTGCTCTGTTGATCTGGTCTGAGGCGTTTTGCAGCGTCGGACAGCAAAAATGGTGGCTAGTGTGATGGGCGGAGTCTCACCTGGCTGCTTCCGGGACCCTTCATAGGCGACGGACCCACTCCCAAAACCCATCTGCCCTCCTCGGGGTTCCATGGTCAGCTAGGCCTGGAGTGAGCCGAAGCGCCAGCCTTCCCAGCCATCCGTGAGGCCCTGTATGCTGGCCCGTGGCAGCTCGCGGGCAGGGCCACCAGGATCGACAAGATGGAGGGGGGAAGGGATGACCACGCCTCCATCTGACGCACTTCCCAGTGATTCCTGACTCTTGGTCCGTCTACCTGGGCTCGAACTGGCTTTGCTCTGTTGATCTGGTCTGAGGCAGTTTTGCAGCGTCCGGACAGCAAAAATGGTGGCTAGTGTGATGGGCGAGTCTCATCCCGTTATTCCGGGACCCCTCAGAGGCGAAGGGCCCACCCCCAAAACCCATCTGCCCTCCTCGGGGTTCCATAGTCAGCTAGGCCCGGCGCGAGCCGAGCGCCAGCCTCCCCAGCCGTCCTTGAGGCCCTGTATGCTGGCCCGTGGGCAGCTCGCGGGCAGGGCCCCCCAGGCTCAACAAGATGGAGGGGGAAGGGACGACCACGCCTCCATCTGACGACTTCCCAGTGATTCCCCCCTCTTGGAGCCACCGACCTGGGCTCGAACTGGCTTTCTCTGTTGATCTGGTCTGAGACAGTTTTGCAGTGTCCGGACAGCAAAAATGGTGGCTAGTGTGATGGGCGAGTCTCATCGGGCTGCTTCCGGGACCCCTCAGAGTCGACGGGTCCAATCCCAAACCCCATCTGCCCTCCTTGGGGTTCCATGGTCAGCTAGGCCCGGCGTGAGCCAGCGCCAGCCTCCCCAGCCGTCCGTGAAGCCCCTGTATGCTGGCCCATGGGCAGAACGCAGGCAGGGCCACCAGGCTCGACAATATGGATGGGGGAAGGGACGACCACGCCTCCATCTGACGACTTCCCAGTGATTCCCGCTTCTTGGAGCCGCCTACCTGGGCTCGAACTGGCTTTGCTCTGTTGATCTGGGTGAGGCAGTTTCGCAGCGTCCGGACAGCAAAAATGGTGGCTAGTGTGATGGGCGAGTCTCACCCGGCTGCTTCCGGGACCCTTCAGAGGCGACGGACCCACTCCCAAAAGCCATTTGCCCTCCTCGGGGTTCCATGGTCAGCTAGGCCCTGAGCGAGCCGAGCGCCAGCCTCCCCCAGCCATCCGTGAGGCCCCTGTATGCTGGCCCGTGGCAGCTCGCGGGCAGGGCCACCAGGTTCGACAAGATGGAGGGGGGGAAGGGACGACCACGCCTCCATCTGACGACTTCCCAGTGATTCCCGACTCTTGGAGCCACCTACCTGGGCTCGAACTGGCTTTGCTCTGTTGATCTAGTCTGAGGCAGTGTTGCAGCATCCGGACAGCAAAAATGGTGGCTAGTGTGATGGGCGAGTCTCATCCGGCTGCTTCCAGGACCCCTCAGAGGCGACGGGCCCACTCCCGAAACCCGTCTGCCCTCCTTGGGGTTCTATAGTCAGCCAGGCCCGGAGCGAGCCGAGCGCCAGCCTCCCGCAGCCGCCCGTGAGGCCCTGTATGCTGGCCCCGTGGGCAACTCGCGGGCAGGGCCACCAGGCTCCAGAAGATGGAGGGGGTAAGGGACGACGCACGCCTCCATCTGACGACTTCCCAGTGATTCCCGCCTCTTGGAGCCACCTACCTGGGCCTCGAACTGGCTTTGCTCTGTTGATCTGGTCTCAGGCAGTTTTGCAGCGTCCGGAAACCAAAAATGGTGGCTAGTCTGATGGGTGAGTCTCATCCGGGTGCTTCCGGGACCCCTCAGAGGCGACGGGCCCACTCCCAAAACCCATCTGCCCTCCTTGGGGTTCCATGGTCAGCTAGGCCCGGCGCCAGCCAAGCGCCAGCCTCCCCAGCCGTCCGTGAGGCCCTGTATGCTGGCCCGTGGGCAGCTCGCGGGGCAGGGCCCCCCAGGCTCGACAAGATGGAGGGGGAAGGGACGACCACGCCTCCATCTGACGACTTCCCAGTGATTCCCCCTCTTGGAGCCGCCGACCTGTACTCGAACTGGCTTTTTATGTTGATCTGGTCTGAGGCAGTTTTGCAGCGTCCGGACAGCAAAAATGGTGGCTAGTGTGATGGGCGAGTCTCATCCGGCTGCTTCCGGGACCCCTCAGAGGCGACGGGCCCACTCCCAAAACCCATCTGCCCTCCTCGGGGTTCCATGGTCAGCTAGGCCTGGCTCGAGCCGAGCGCCAGCCTCCCCAGTCGTCCGTGAGTCCCAGTATGCTGGCCTTTGGGCAGCTCGCGGGCAGGGCCACCAGACTCGACAAGATGGAGGGGGAAGGGGCGACCACGCCTCCATCTGGACGACTTCCCAGTGATTCCCGCCTCTTGGAGCCGCCTACCTGGGTTCGAACTGCCTTTGCTCTGTTGATCTGGTCTGAGGCAGTTTTGCAGCGTCCGGACAGCAAAAATGGTGGCTAGTGTGATAGGCGGAGTCTCATCCGGCTGCTTTCGGGATGCCTCAGAGGCGACGGGCCCCACTCCCAAAACCTATCTGCCCTCCTCGGGGTTCCATGGTCAGCTAGGCCCGGCGCGAGCCGAGCGCCAGCCTCCCCAGCCGTCCGTGTGGCCCTGTATGCTGGCCCGTGGGCAGCTCGCGGGCAGGGCCACCAGGCTCGACAAGATGGAGGGGGGAAGGGATGACCACGCCTCCATCTGACTACTTCCCAGTGATTCCCACCTCTTGGAGCCGCCTTCCTGGGCTCGAACTGGCTTTTCTCTGTTGATCTGGTCTGAGACAGTTTTTTAGCGTCTGGACAGCAAAAATGGTGGCTAGTGTGATGGGCGAGTCTCATCGGCTGCTTCCGGGACCCCTCAGAGGCGAAGGGCCCACTCCCAAAACCCATCTGCCCTCCTCGGGGTTCTATGGTCAGCTAGGCCCGGCGCGAGCCCGAGCGCCAGCCTCCCCAGCTGTCCGTGAGGCCTTGTATGCTGGCCCGTGGGCAGCTCACGCACAGGGCCACCAGGCTCGACACAATGGAGGGGGAAGTGACGACCACGCCTCCATCTGACGACTTCCCAGTGATTCCCTCCTCTTGGAGCCGCCTACCTGGGCTCGTACTGGCTTTTCTCTGTTGATCTGGTCTGAGGCAGTTTTGCAGCGTCCGGACAGCAAAAATGGTGGCTAGTGTGATGGCGAAGTCTCATCCAGCAGGCTTATTCATACAAAAGGGCTCCTTTTCATTCATGGTAGGGAAATGAGAATAAAAATAACTCTGAGATTTCATCTCATAGCAGTGAGGGTGGCACATATGGAATAGTATGAAAACAGCCCGTTTCAGCTGGATTGTGTTTAGAAAGGAACTCTCACTCCTGTGGTGGGCTGTCATCTGCTCAGACTCTGTGGAAATCGGTGAATAACTCTCATAATTAGTCACAAATAGAGATCGGTGCATAGCCCTCTCATAATTAGTCACTAAATAGAGATCATAAGGGGTTTGTCAGGAATCCAAGTCTGGAATGGAGAGAAGATCATAAAGAAGCTCCACGTAGTGGAGTAGTGAGATAAGGTAGAGAATAATGAATCCAATAGAGGTTTGTATTGGTTTAGAAATTGATAAGGTAGTAGTTTATCACATAGACACAACATTAATCGCAAACATAATGATGGCCATTGATTGATAAGTATATTACTGCTTTATACTGCTACTTGCTCTCCCTGTGCCCAGCCGCTCACAAGGAGCCCAGGAGAGATGGCGGGTTCTAGTCCTGCCCCATCACCCCAGCAGAGCCTTGCAACAAGCCAGACGACCCCCACTCCATGAAGGCCTCCATTTTCTACATCCGGACTTCTCTCTCGTCAGAACTCCACCCAGCAGACCAGCCTATCACAGTCCGGCTCATCGAAATCCACCCTGCTGCAGTCTTTTTTAATCCGGCCTAGGTATGCTGATCCAGAGAAAGACATGGGGCAGAGCTGCTACTTGCTCTCCCTGTGCCCAGCCGCTCACAAGGAGCCCAGGAGAGATGGTCGGTTCTAGCCCTGGCCCGCCAGCCCAGCAGAGCCTTGCAATAAGCCAGATGACCCCCACTCCATGAGGGCCTCCATTTTCCACATCCGGACTTCTCTCGTCAGAACTCCACCCAGACCAGCCTATCACAGTCCGGCTCGCACGGCCGCATCATTAAATGCTGGACTTAGAGATGACTGCAAGAGTATGCTACCTACGGCAGAGCCTGGCAAGCTACCCGTGTTGTATTTGATATGCCAAATACCAGTAACAATTATAGACCTTATTCCGGAATGGATTGTGGCTCTTTATGTTCCTGGAGCAAGCAGATGCCCTTGGGCTCTACTAGCATGAGACAGGACATATGGAGATGTTACTGGGGCCCGCTCTAGCAAATCGATGAACAACGGGGTGACAGTGACAGTGATTACTGCTTTATATGTGACCCGTCTAGGGTGATAAATGGTAATGAATCAAGCGCTTCTTGAATATAAAGCCGGCAAATATGTGGTGAGAAAGTGTCCTTTCTTGTGAATAGAAGCATGAAAGAAAATCATTTTTGCAAATTAAGTTTTTTGTAGTGAGCACTGTTTTAGGAGTCTCAGAGTATTGAGCGCCATAATGCAAGTCTACTGCATTCCAATGTCTTATCTTGTGAACAGAATCATTAGAAAAAATTTTCATTGCTTTAGCAAACTTTTTTTGAGACTCAGACGTGGGGCAGAGCTGCTACTGACTCTCCCTGTGCCCAGCGACTCATGAGGCGCCCAGGAGGGGATGGCAGGTTCTAGCCCTGGCCCGCCACCCCAGCAGAGCCTTGCAACAAGCCAGACGACCCCCCACTCCATGAGGGCCTCCATTCTCCACATCTGGACCTCCCTCTTCTCAGAATTCCATCCAACTCTGAGCCTATCACAGCCTGGATCATCAAAACCCACGCTGCAGCAGTTTTCTTTAGTCCGGCCCAGGTATGCTGATCCAGTAACTCACAGACATGGGGCAGAGCTGCTACTTGCTCTCCCTGTGCCCAGCCACTCACGAGGCGTGCAGGAGGGATGGCAGGTTCTATCCCTGGCCCGCCACCCCAGCAGAGCCTCGCAACAAGCCAGACCCCCGCCACTCCATGGGAGCTGCCATTTTCCACATCGGACCTCCCTCTCGTCAGAACTCCATCCAGCAGACGAGCCTATCACAGCCTGGATCATCAAAACCCACCCTGCAGCAGTTTTTATCAATCCGGCCCAGGTATGCTGATCCAGAGACTCACAGACATGGGGCAGAGCTGTTATTTGCTCTCCCTGTGCCCAGCTGCTCACGAGGCACTCGGGAGGGATGGCGGGATCTAGCCCTGACCTGCGACCCCAGTAGAGCCTCGCAACAAGCCAGATGACCCCCACTCCATGGGGGCCGCCATTTTCCACATCCGGACCTCCCTCTCGTCAGAGCTCCATTCAACAGAGGAGCCTATCATAGCCTGGATCATGGATACCCATCCTGCAGCAGTTTTTTTCAATCCGGCCCAGGTATGCTGATCCAGAGACTCACAGACATGGGGCAGAGCTGCTACTTGCTCTCCCTGTGCCCAGCTGCTCACGAGGCACTCGGGAAGGATGGCGGGTTCTAACCCTGGCCCGCCACCCCAGCAGAGTCTCACAGCAAGCCAGATGACCCTCCCACTCCATGGGGCCCGCCATTTTCCACATCTGAACCTCCCTCCGTCAGAATTCTATCCAGCAGATGAGGCTATCACAGCTCGGCTCACAAGCAGCCACACAGTTCATCAATAAATGCTGTATTTAGAGGTGACTACTAGAGTATGCCACCCGCATGGTAAGCCTGGCAAGCTGCCTGTGTCATATTTGATATGCTAAAATCAGTAACTATTATATAGGTCATTCTATGACCTATTATAATGGTTTGAGGCTCTTTTATGTTTCTGGAGCAAGCAGATGCCCTTGGGCTCTACTAGCATGTGACAGGACATATGGAGATATTAATGATGCCTGCTCGAGCAAAAAAATGGTGAACGGGGGCCGGAGCAATAGCCCAGCGGGTACGACGTTTGCCTTGCACGCGGCCGGCCTGTGCCGGCCGGGTTCAATCCCGGCATCCCATATGGTCCCCTGAGCACCACCAGGAGTAATTCCTGAGCCCAGAGCCAGGAGTAACTCCTGAGCATCGCCGGTGTGACCGGAAAAAAAAAAGCAAAAAAAAATGATGAACGGGAAGACAGTGATAGTGATAGTGATGTATGATCAGTTACATCATATATATGCGAATGGTATTGATAAAGTTATCATTTTTTGGAGTTGTTACCTTCAAATTTGGACCATCTGTTCTTGCTTTCACTTAGTGAATTTATAGAATGCAGTGTGTTTCTACTATTCAACCTCAAACCCACCACCAGTGCCAGCCACTACAGACAACAATTACTTCAAATTTTCGCAACCACTATTTGAACCTATCCTCAGCATAATACTGAATAATCTATTTTAGATTGCTTTTTGAAGCTAATTTGCAAAATATTTTGAGGAATACATTCTTAGAACAAAATTAATGAAGATTACTAAATCTGAAAATGGATCATTGTGAAACAGATTTTTGCAAAAAAATTATTTGTTTTCACTATTATGTTTTAATATTTTTACCAAACATGCAAACATACATGTTTCTGTGTGGGGCCGGAGCAATAGCCCATTGGGTAGGGTGTTTGCCTTGCATGCGACCGGCCTGTGCCGGCCAGGGTTCAATCCCTGGCATCCCATATGGTCCCCCAAGCACCACCAGAGGTAATTCCTGAGTGCAGAGCCAGGGAGAAACCCCTGAGGATTGCGGGTGTGACCCAAAAAAGCGAAAATAAATATTTCTGTGTGAATGGTACAAGCATATGTAGAACCACATATATATCCTCAGGTGGGACAATTTAGACATGACTACTTTTTAATTATATCGTATAGAATAGAATAAGATAGGGGCCGGAGCGATATCCCAGCGGGTAGGGGCGTTTGCCTTGCACGCGGCCGGCCTGTGCTGGCCTGGGTTCGATCCCGGCATCCCATATGGTCCCCGAGCACCGCCAGGAGTTAATTCCTGAGTGCAGAGCCAGAAGAATCCCCTGAGCATTGCTGGGTGTGACCCAAAAAGCAAAAAAAAAAAAAAAAAAGAATAGAA
Organism: Cryptotis parvus; assembly: GCA_021461705.1. Lineage (NCBI taxonomy): Eukaryota > Metazoa > Chordata > Mammalia > Eulipotyphla > Soricidae > Cryptotis > Cryptotis parvus. The sequence continues at coordinate 34,882 of JAJIBD010038761.1, forward strand.
TAAGATAAAGTATGAAATTAAAAATTATAGAAAAGGAACAAGTACAGTGAATAGGTCATTTGTATGGCTTATAGTCAAGTACAATGAATAGGGCATTTGTCTGTCCTATAGTCAAATACAGTGAGCAGGGCTTTTGTTTGGCCTATAGTCTACCTGAGTTTTATCCCGGGTATCTTATATGGTCCCTGGAGCCCACTTGCCCTGATCCCTGAGCCAGAGCCAGGAGTTAATCCTGAGAATTGCCAGTAGTAGCTCCAAAACAAAATAAAATCACACAAAAGGAAACCATGAAAATAAATGACTTCGTCACAGTCAGGACTGCTCTTGTGATGACCTTGTCCAGTCTCATGCAATTTCATAAAACCTTACGTCCACCTTTGTGGTCACTGTGATTTGCTACAAGAGAACACTTCTAAAAGTGATAGCTGTATTTTTTTTTTGTTTGTTTGATTGGCTTTGGGGCCACCCCTGTAGAAGCTCAGGGGTTATTCTTGGCTTTGTGCTCAGAAATTACGCCTGGTAGTGCCGGGAGATCATATGGAATTTTGAGGATTGAACTATGGTCACCCTACTGCAAGGCAAATGTCCAACCTGCTGTGCTATTGCTCTGGCCCCAAGAGCGATATACTTACTCTGTAATTCTAGACTGTCTTTTTTGAGATGTAGCTTTTCTTTTGACATTATTCAATGCTTTGAAAGTTTATGCATATAAGTTTTTATATATCTATGTGTTTAGGACATACTATAGGCACCACAAAAGTTTCAGTGTCACTTTAACCTAGAAAAAACTCCTCTACATCTTTTTTCACTTATCTGCTGGTTTTTCTCTGTAATTTTTTTTCTTTTTGGATCACACCATGTGATGCTCAGGGGGTACTCCTGGCTCTATACTCAGGAATTACTCCTGGTGGTGTTTGGGACCATATGGAATGCTGGGGATTGAACTGGGTCGGCCATGTGCAAGGCAGAGGCCCTACCTGCTATACTCTGGCTGTGACCCAACTTTTTTTTTTTTTCGCTTTTTTTGGGTCACACCCAATGATGCTCAGGAATTACTCCTGGCAGTGCTTGGGGAACCATATGGCATGCTAGGGATTGAACCCTGGTTGGCTGCAAGCAAGGCAAAAGCCCTACCATTGTACTATCAGTCTGACCCCAGGCCCCACATTTTTATTCTTAAAATTCTGCACTGTGAGGAAAAATGAAGGCATGAAATTTGCCTTTACATGGATGGACATGGAGAGGATCATGTTGAGTGAAATTAGTCAGAAGGAAAGAGATTTAGAATGACTACATTTATTTGCATGACATAAATATATATATATATGTATGTATAAATATACTTATATATATTATGATACCAAAATCCAATGTCAGGCAAAACGTGAATCAGGAGGTCTTATCAAACGTGGAAATTACTGATAGCATGCAGAGCCTCAGACGCAGCTGGGAAAACAAGCACTCAGCTCTCCCCTACCTCAGCTGACCATGAGGCCCCCAGGAGTTCAGATGGGTTTTGAGTGTTGGCCCATCTCCTCTGGGGGGTCCCAGAAGCAGCCGGATGAGACTCGCCCACCACAATAGCTACCATTTTCACTGTCCGGATACTGCAGCACATCAGAGCCTACTCAGGAGGGACGCTGACCTCAAGACCAGATTAACAGCAAAACGAGTTTGAGCCCAGGTAGGCGGCTCCCAGAAGCAGGAAACACTGGGAATTCATCAGATAGAGTTGGGGCCACACCTTCCCCTTTCCATCTTGTCCCAAAGCCCAGGAGCTGCCCTGGGGTGACCAGCCATAGCATGCAGAGCCTCAGACACAGCCAGGAGAACTGGCACTCAGCTCTCCCTAGCTCAGCTGATCATGAGGTTCTCCAAGTTGTGCGGCTGCTTGCGCCCACGGTCCATGAAACTAATGGAAACAGTTATGTCCTGGAATGTACTGTATTCCATGATGTGTAGTAAAGGTAGGCGGGAGCGAGAGATAGAAAGAGAGAAAAGATATACAGAACCTGCCATGTAGTTGGTATCAAAAGAACAATCATTAATGTGAAAAATAGGAATGAACACTCCTGACACATTTTTGACCTTAGTATCAAAGCCAGGTTAAGAAAATAACCCAGTAGAGAGGACTGGGTAACAAAGTTGTGATGATCATGTCTGGTTTGGTGAGTGAATGTCCCAATGATAAAAAAAAGATCAATGCAGGAGTGTTCCAAACCATCTAAAGGTCACAGTATTTGAATAATGATAGGGAACAGAAGGAGAAATTTGTTTTACTGAGATCATTGTTGTTGGAGCTGATCGGGTGCTCAACACATGTTTTGGGTCTGGAGGGTTCTATGTCTGCATTAAGGGTCAACAGACGATCCCTTCTGGTGGATAAGAAGCACAGGAACCAGTTCTTGAAAATCTTCACTTGAACACTTGACATCCAGTTATTCATCGATTTGCTCAAGCGGGTGCCAGTGATATTTCCATTTGACCCTATCACGTGCCAGTGTAGCCCAATGGCATCTGGTTGCTTCAGGAATATGAAGAGCCTCAAACTGCTCATTCAGGGTCTTGACAAAGTCAGACCATCTTGTAGGTGGGCGGCCATGTAAGCTTTTGACATCCCATGGGATCCAGTCGGTAACGGCTCTAGTCCAGTGGTCGTCTCCAAAGCGCATTACATGTCCAGCCGATCTGATTTTCGATGCTTTGGCAAACGAGATAGCGTCCCTGACTCACTTGAAAATCTAAATTTATTTTTTCTTCTTGGGTCACATTAGGCAATGCTGAAGGGTTACTCCTGGCTCTCCATTCAGAAATTACTCCTGCCTTCTCAAGGTACCATATGGGATGCTGGGGATCAAACCTGGGTTGGCCACGTGCAAGGCAAAAGCCCTACTTGCTGGAATATTGCTCCAGCCCACTTACAAATGTTAACAATGGTGCTTTTTCACCTAGGAAAAATAGCAAGGTAACCAAAGTTTCTGTTTTTCATTTTCCCAATAGAACTTCAAGAGAAGCCGGAGGAACCCCCACACCCTGATGGCAGCCATTTTCAACATCCAGATTCCACAGCTCATCAGAGCTCCGCCCAAGAGAGAAGCTAATCTCAAGACCAGCTCATCAGAACCCCACCCTAGAGAGAAGCCTATATCAGAGACACCGATGGAGCTGCTACTGGCTCTCCCAATTTCTGCGAAGCCACAGTCCATCAGTTAATGCAAAAACTTTGAGCCTGACAAGCTACCTGTGTAGTTTTTGATATGCCAAAAACCAGTAATAATAATAGACCTCATTCCCATGACCTGAAGGAATGGTTGAGGATCTTCCTGTTCCTGGAGCTAGCAGAGGATCTTGGGCTATACTAGCACGAGAACAGGGACAAATGGAGATGTTACTGGCGCCCCCCTCGAGCAAATTGATAAAAATTGGGAAGACAAGTGATACAAGTAGAATGGTCTCCATGTGTTAGCTAAAATTGCCACTACAGGGGCCGGAGCGATAGCCCAGTGGATAGGGTGTTTGCCTTGCATGCGGCTGGCTTATGCCGCCCAGGTTCGATCCCCAGCATCCCATATGGTGCCCTGAGCACCGCCAGGAGTAACTCCTGAGTGCAGAGCCAGGAGTAACCCCTGAGCGCCATCGGTTGTGACCCAAAAAGCAAAAAATAAATAAATAAAAAATAAAATTGCCACTACAGGATTTTGAAAAAACAACAGGCCTCAGTTTCTGTTTCACAGAATCAAAGAAGTTTGAACTTCGCAGTAGGGTCAGGTCCCAATGACCTAAGTAAGTAAATGCTAGCTAAATTGCTAGCTAAATATATCCCCAAATGCGAGGTCACAATGGCTAGCCCCAGGCCACATAAGGGGAAATGTATTGGTCACATTGGGCCTTGTGTGCCAATCAATGTATATTACATAACCTCAAAGTAATAATAGATATGTAGCTAACGGTACATAAGCTGAGATGTACTGTATGGGGTCCTGAACCCTTAGATGCTGCTGACAGTCATTTGGAACGTAGATCCTAGCTATAGTGAGCAATAAAACTCCTTTGTTTTTGCATCACAATTGGCTCATTGTGTGATTCATTCGGTTGAATCTTGAATCCGGACTAACACAAGTACATAAATTTTCAGTTTCTCTAGATGGATGTATTTACCCTTTTCACTAAGGTGGAGGCTCCTGGGAAACACTCACACCCTGAGCATTTCTCAGGTTTTACTTCAAATTGTCTTCTCAACCACGAACTGCTCTTGGTTTTTTTTTTTTTTTTTTTTTTTGGGAGGTCACACCCGGAAATTCTCAGGGGTTTCTCCTCGCTCTGCACTCAGGAATTACTCTGGGCGGTGCTCCGGGGACCATATGGGATGCTGAGATCGAACCCGGCCAGCACAGGCCTGCCACATGCAGGGCAAAAGCCCTACCTGCTAGTCTATCGCTCCGGCACCTATCGGAGGTTTTCTAGCTCTGTCTGGGAACTAAGAGGCAGTTCCATGGTGAACAAAAAGCTTGTTCCAGTTTTCAACCAGCTCTGGGTCCAAACGTTATGAAACAGCTGAGCCAGATTCAGTAAAAACAGCAGAAAGGCCAGGTGGAGCAGGAGCGGAGGATTGTGGGAAATGTAGTCCGGAGGAGCGCGGTTCCTGTGGGTGCTGTAACCACTTCCGGATTCTTTCTGCATTGTCTGAAGAAGCCCCGCCTTTTCCACCGGAACTGCCTAATTTCTGTGTCCTTGCGGGCTGTTCCTCGAGCTTGCTCCACGTGGCCGAGGGTTCCCTCAAGTTCTTTGACAATGAAGGAGGATCTGAGTCGCCGGACACCGGTTGGGAAGAAGCAGGAGGTGGGTGAGGGGCCGGGGAGCGCGCTGTGAGGCTGACGGGCGAACCTGGCTCTGGAAACCAGGAGTGGGGGAGCTGAGCCGGTGAGTGAGCCGGTAAAGGAGGGAGAAGTGGGGTCCCGGGAGCCAGTGAGTGCCGTGAGGGACGATCCCCTCCTGCTCGGACTGTCGAAGTGTCGGGAACGCCGCGACATGGAGCCCCGGGTCCCCAGCAGCCCCGCAGGACAGTCCTGACTGCAGCCGCGGGTCAAGGGGGCTCACGACGCGGGTCTGGGTCCCCGCCTCACCCGGGTTTCCTGTGTATGACCTTGGTCGGGAAGGAGGGATTGTATTTTGCAGGAAAGGGAAGTCAGCCCTGAATCTGCCCACGTGTCCCACGTGTCTGCTGCTTTATGGCAAAGAAGAATTTCAGGGCGCCGAGAGGTAGTACAGCAGCTCGGCCTTGCCTTTTGGATCGGACATCCCTACCGGCCCTGAGTCCACCAGGATCGATTCCTCAGAGCAGAGCTAGAGTAATCCCTGAACATTGCTCAGTGTGCCCCCCGCAAAAAAAATAGAAAAAAAAAAAAAACAAAGTATTCCAGGCATGGGACTGCCGGTGTTTTTCTTGCACGCGGCTGACCTTGGTTCTATACCCAACCGGTTCAGTCCTTGGCCTCCCCATATGGTCCCTTGAGCACCGCCAGGAGTGATTCCTGAGGGCAAAGCCAGGTGTAACCCCACAGCATCACCGGCCTTGGGTAAAGAAAAAAAAATTTCACAAGTAAAAGCATAGTGTTTGGTGTGTAAGAGAGGGAAGGTAACAATTTCCCAAGAGCCTGCGGACTTCTTCAGAGGGAGAGAGCGCCACCTGCTGTTGTAAAGATTTATTTTGTCCTTTTTCACCCATCTCGCAGCCTTGGGGCTGCACATAAACCTGCTTCCGCTGCGGAGGGCAGCTGTGAGCATGAAGCAGCAGCCTGAGCTCCCAGGATACAAGGTTGGGGGAATGTAAAGTTTGTTAATGAGACCTAAGGGAAGGTGTGAGGTTGAAGGAGGAGCCTCAGCACTTCAGGATCTGGGTTTGGAGGAGCAGATAGAAGCCAGGGGGAAATGAGTGTAGGGGTGGGCATGAAGGACAAACCCTGGGGAGTGGGGTCACATCCAGGAAAGGAACAGAACAGTGGTGAGGGGAGCTGAGTGCAGGTGTGTGTGTGTGCAGGTGGAATCAGGCTCTTGGGACACCAGGTGTGGGGAAACAGAAAAACCAGGTGTGAGGAGACGCAGTGGAGAGCAGCTTTGTTCCTAGTCTGAAGTGTTGTGGCAGTTTCCCAATGTGGCAGCACAATCCAGGACTGGAATTGTGAAGTACTCAGCGAGGGAATGTAGCCTTGAGTGCAGTTAGTGGTCTTTTCTGTTGGTCACTTAAAATGAATATTCAGGGGCCTGAGTGATAGTTCAGCGGTAGGGCGTCTGCCTTGCACACAGCTGGCCCATCCTGGCCCAGTTTTGATCCCTGGCATCCCATATGGTCCCCTGAGCACCGCCAGGAGTAATTCCTGAGTGCAGAGCCAGGAGTAACCCCGAGCACTGCCGGGTGTGACCCAAAAAGCAAAAAAAAAAAAAAAAAAAAAAAAGAATATTCAGGGAGATGGTGAAATTTGTTTCCATGTATAACTTGTCTTCCTGTTGTTAATGAATTTGCTCGAGGGCACCAGTAAAATCTCCATACGTCCTGTTGCAAGCAAGTGTACCCAGGGTCATCTGCTTGCTCCAGGAACAGGAAAAGCCTCAAACCATTCTTTCAGGTCATGGGAATGAGGCCGATAATTGTTACTGGTTATTTTGGCATATCAAAACAAAACACGGGTAGCTTGCAAGGCTCTGCTGTGTAGGTGGTATACTCTCAGTAGAAGGCTCTCATCTCGAGCATTTACTGATGAAACTCAATGGGGAAAGATAAGGTTTTCTCTAGGGTGGAGCTCTGAGGAGCTAAGGGGTCTTTATGTTGAGAATGACTGACCTTATGGTGTGGAGGTTGCTCTGGCTCCCTGGGATGATGGGTCACAACTAGAACCTGCCTAGTACTGTATAGAGTGTATAAATGTGAAAGATCCTGGGAAGGACCTGATCCTAACATCTAGGACTATCTAAGACTGTTACGTGGCCGTGGACAATCACCAGAGGTCAGCTCCAGGGTTGCTTCCACGTGGGGCCGAGCAGTACAGCTGTGGGTCTGGAGTGGTTGGGTCTGGATCTCTTCTGGGGTTGCCGACAGAGCTGTGGGTCTGGCGTGTCTCTTTTCTGGGGTAGCTGGCATGGAGGTGGAGGAAAGGGCGGGGAGCCCATATTGTTGCTCCAAGTCTGGCCAGAATGACCCCTCCCACCACGTGTGAGCGAACCCTTGGAGCAATGTTGGGCTTGGCCAGCTGGCCAAGCCCTCACCTCCACCGGATGTCAGCTTCATGGGTTGCTTCCATGTGGAGGTGAGCAGGGTAGCTATTATTTGTTTTTGTTTTTGTTTTGTTTTGTTTTGTTTTTGCTTTTTGGGGTCACACCTGGTGGTGCAGGAATTACTCCTGGCGGTGCTCGGGGGACCATATGGGATGCCGGGATTGAACCCAGGCCGGCACAGGCTGGCCGTGTGCAAGGCAAACGCCCCTACCCGCTGGGCTATTGCTCCGGCCCTATTATTTGTTAATAAACAAATAAAAATTTGTTTATTTTTCGAAAGATGCTATGGCGAGCAAATCACTTGATCACTTGAATCCCATTATTCATCGATTTGCTCGAGCGGGCGCCAGTAACATTTCCATTGGACCTTATCACGTGCCAATGTAGCCCAATGGCATCTGGTTGATTCAGGAATATGAAGAGTCTCAAACTGTTTCTTCAGGGTCTTGACAAGGAAGTCTGACCATCTTGTAGGTGGGCGGCCACGTGATCTTTTGACATCCCGTGGGATCCAGTCGGTAATTGGTCTATTCCAGTGGTCCTCTCCAAATCGCATTACATGTCCAGCCCATCTGATTTTCGATGCCTTGGCAAACGAGACAGCGTCCCTGATTCTGGAATAGCCACGGAGGTCAGAACTCCGGATTTCTTCTCTCACTTGAATGAGGCGTGATATTCCAAGCATAGCTCTCTCGATTCCTCTCTGGGAGACCGAATAGCATTCTCATCCTGCTTTTGTAGGGCCCTGGACTCTGAGGCGTATGTTAATGCAGGGAGAAATGTGTAGTCAAAGAGATGTGCCCGGAGCCGGAGGTTCTTTTCCCTTTTAGCTATTTCTTCGATGCCTTTGAAGGCATTCCATGCCGCTCTCTTCCTCCTGCGCAGATCAGGTTTTAGGTCGTTCAACATGTTGATTTCTCGACCTAGGTACACATAACTGCTGCATTAAGAGATGTCTGTTCCATTGAGAGTGAATGGGGCCTCTGAAACTAGTTCATTCTTCATAAACATAGTTTTCTTTAGATTCAGCTGTAGACCTATCTTTCCACATTCTCGGTTGAAGTCAGCCAGCATTTGTGATGCTTGGCTAATGTTTGGTGTTATTAGGACGATGTCATCAGCGAAGCGGAGGTGGTGTAGTTGCCGACCATCTAGCATCACTCCCATTCCTTCCCATTCTAATTGTCGCATGATCTTCTCGAGGATGGCGCTGAAGAGTTTTGGTGAAATGGTATCACCCTGTCAAACCCCTGTTTTGACATCAATGATCACTTCCTTGTAGAATGGTGAGATCCTGGTGGTGAATCCGTAATACAGCTCATGAAGGATCTTGATATATTGGGTTTGAATACCTGTTTGGCTAGGGCTTTGGTGACCGCTTCAGTCTCCACAGAATCAAATGCTTTCTTTCAATCAATGAACGTGAGACAGAGCGGCATCTTGGACTCCCTTCAAACCTCAATGAGCTCGGTTACTGTGTGGATATGGTCGATTGTGCTGAATCCTTTCCGGAAGCCTGCTTGCTCGCATGGTTGTCCTTCATCTAGTGTTCATCTGCCAATCCTGTTCAGGATGTCTCGTGTAAACAGCTTGTAGATGACGGACAACAGGTAGATGGGGCGATAGTTGCCGATGTCGTGAAATCTCCCTTCTTGAACAGTAGAACTGTCCTGCTGGTTTTCCATTGGGAGGGCACCTTGCATTCGGACAGGTAGCATGTGAAGAGCCGAGCTAGTGTATTGATGAGTACCGACGGCAGATTCTTCAGGTGCTCGGGTCTGACTTTGTCTGGGTCTGGTGCTGTTCCCTTCTTTACTGACGAAATGGCATGTCGAATTTCAGAAGGGAGGACGTTGGAAATGACATATCCATCCTGTGGAATTTGGTATGTGGGCAGGTGGACAGTGACTATCAAAGAGATCTGAGTAGAAGTCATGGATAATCTTCTCCATTGCCTTTCTGGAGGATGTGATAGATCCATCAGGGCGTCGGAGGGCAGTCATCTTGGTCTATAGTGGTCGAAGGACAGGCAGGTGGCGCGAATGCTTTTCCCAGCTTCTTCTTCATCTTCCAGTATTTCTGCTCTTCTGTCTTTGAGGTCTTCTTTTATCGCTTCTCTGCACCACTTTGCAAGCTTGGATGTTAGCATTTGGTTGCCTGAGGCTCGCGCATTGCCACGTTGGCCAATGAGCTCGAGAATTTCTGAAGACAGGCGTCCTTTTGTGTATTTCTCTCGGCATTCTTCGCACAATCATGGAGGTGCTGAACCATTCGGTTGTATTCTTCATCGATGTCGTCAATGATGGTATCTTCCCATGTTGCTGCAATGGTGCCAAAGAGTTCCCAGTTGGTGGTCGTTCTGGGAGTTCTCTTCTTAAACTTTGCAGATTTTTCTCCGCATTGCGTGAAGTAGAATATTGCATGAAGGAGACGGTGGTCTGATCTTATTTGGAATTTGGGGACGACAGCAACATTGGTCAGACAAAATCGTGGATTGAAGATGATTGGTCAATTTCATTGTGGAACTGTCCACCAGGAGATTCCCATGTCCAACGTTTTGCTTCAGCCTTCTGGAACTGTGAGTTCCCATGAATGGTCTTGGTGGACATGATGAACTCAGATAATCTCTCACCCTATTCGTATCATTCTAGGTCATGGGTCCCAATGTGGAGTTCTTCAGCCGATCTTCTCCGTCCTATCTTGGCATTAAAATCACCGACTATGATCTTGTAGAAGGTGTGATCTTTTTTATAGAACTCCTCCAGTTCCATGTAGAATTTCTCAATTTCATCTTCCTTGTATGTTGATGTTGGTGCGTAGACAATGAAGATAGAAATTGCTGGCAGTGGGCCACATCTCTTCAAGTATAATCATCCTATCTGGTTTGTTAGGCATTCAAATGAATCAATGTTGACGGCCATGTTCGTGTTGACAAGGACGCCAACGCCACCGACGCCTCTTTCGTCGCATTTTCCAAGGAACAATTCTCCAGTGTCAAATACAGCATGATGCGACTGACGCCTCCTCGTCTCAGTCAGACCAATGATGTCGTACTTGATCTTTTGCGCTTGCACCATCAGATCCTCGATATATGCTTTCGATGCCAGCGTATGTGCATTGAAAGTACAAACAGTCATTTTAGTCCTTCTTCGTTTTGGCAGGCTAGGTTGGTCGTGAAATTTTATCAGGCACTGCTTGTTCGCCTTTCTTTCTGCTGCCGTATTAAGGGCTCTTTTGGGTTCAGGAAAATAAATATTTTTGTTAATGGTTTTGGCATATTGAACATGCATCGGACATCTTGACAGGCTCTGCCATACGGGTGCTATACTCTCATTACCTTGTGGGGCTCTCTCAGAGGGGTGGGTAGAATATTCATGGTAATTTGGAGGTAAATCGCAGGTCGGTGCACAACAGGGAAAGCTGGTATCTGCTCTGCCGGGTGTATCTGTGTCTGTGGCTCAAGCATTCTTGGGCTTGAAGTACTATCCTCTGAACGCTGGGTCTCTGAAGGGTGGGTCCTTGTAGGCTGGGTTTCTGACAAGCCAGGATGGAGACTGGTTTAATCTCTTGGGTGGAGATCTTACCAGCTGTGGAGTGTGGATGGTGAAGATCGCTGCCAGCAAGGTGTGGGGGTTTCTCGGGGTTCCTCTGAGGCTCTATCGGTATGGTAGAGCAAATAAGTATTTAAAATTGTTTGGGTCTGGGTCCTCAGATACTCCTGTTGGTGGTTGGGTACAGAGGCTGAAGGGAATTTGGTGCTGTGGGATGTGGGTGGAGTATTCAGGGGGGTCTTAGGGTGGGAAAGAGAAGGACTGACTTGATTCTCAATGGTTGCTGTTTATCTCTCTCTCTCTTTTTTTTTTTTTTTTTCTTTTTTTGGTCACACCCGGCAATGCTCAGGGGTTTCTCCTGGCTCTGCACTCAGGAATTACTCTTGGTGGTGCTCGGGGGACCATATGGGATGCTGGGGATCGAACCCAAACCAGCAAGGGCCGGCCGCGTGCAAGGCAAACGCCTTACCTGCTGGGCTATCGCCTCCAGCCCCTCTCTCTCTCTCTCTCTCTTTTTTTCTCTCTTTTTTTTTTGCTTTTTGGGTTACACTCAGCGGCACTCAGGGGTTTCTCCTGGCTCTACACTCAGGAATAACTCCTGGCGGAGCTCGGGAGACCATATGGGATGCCGGGGATCAAACCCGGGCCGGCACAGGCGGGCCGCGTGCAAGGCAAACACCCTACCGCTGGTCTATCGCTCTGGCCCCTATCTTTTTTTTTTTCTTTTTAGGGGTCACACCCAGCGACACTCAGGGGCTACTTCCTGGCTCTTTGCTTCAGGAATTATTCCTGGCGGTGCTAGGGGGATTGGTCGCTGTTTAAAAGGTGAGATATACAGAGTAAAAGCATGAATCCTGGGAACTGGAACTGAGAGTGTAGTGCCTGGAGTGTCCACTAATTAGGGACGGTCTTGGAGAGCTGCAGTGTGCATTTCTGTGATCTGAGTTCCTGAATCATTTCTTCCAATAACTGTCTTGTGTTCACTTAATAACCAGTATGACGAGTGCATGTATACAGTGAGCATGTAAGTTACTACTGAGATGCCCAAAGGAACCCTTTTTTTTTCCCCCAAGGGAACCCTTTGGGAAGTGCATATGACTGCTTCTTAACTATGCTTATTTGTGGTCTTTTTCTGTTTTCAATTCTTATTTTATTCAGGAACCTTACAAAGTTTTTTTTTTTTTTTTGGCTTGCACCTGGCGACGCTCAGGGGTTACTCCTGGATCTGCACTCAGGAATTACTCCTGGTGTTGCTCGGGGGACCATATGGGATGCTGGGGATCGAACCCAGGTCGGCCAGAGTGCAAGGCAAATGCCCTACCCGCTGTGCTATCACGCCGGCCCCTTACAAAGTTATTTACGTTTGAGTTTTGACATCACTGACCCTGCTAGCAGTGTCACTTCCCTCTACCAGTGTTCCCAGATTCTCTCTCCTACCCGTTTTTTTAACTGCCAGCTGCCATCTTGACGGGCTTTTAAGTTTGGTTATTAACATATGGATCTTGTGATCTCAGTGTCGTTCACTCTGTTGTTTGGACCCCACCAGTAATGTCAACTTTTCTCTACCAGTGTTCCCAGATTCCCTCTCCTACCCCCTTGTTTACCCCCCAGGTCCCATCTTGACGGGCTTTTAAGTTTGGTTATTAACATGGGTCTTGTGATCTCAGTGTTGTTCACTTTGTTGTTTGGATATTTAGCTCTGTCATTCCTTAGCACCACTGGTGGACGTGAATTCCTTTGACCTTTGTCCCCATTGCTTCTCATCTTTCTCTTTTCCCTTTTCCCTGCACTCTATACCCAGGAATATCAGGTCACAAAACCCAGCTAGTGTTAAGAGTACATGATTTCCACCACTACAGAGAACAAAGTATTTCTTGTGGTTATCATAAAAGAAACAGATGTCCCTTTACATCATTTGGGAGTATAGGTGCTGTTTATCTATATCTTGTTTCTTATACATACCAGAAACAGGATGTAATGAGAGAAAGGGCAAGGGTCAGCAGTTACTAATTGGGCAGGACATAAGCAGGCGGAAGTGCTCTGAAGGCTAAGTGTCTGAAAGGATAACCCGTGGGAGGAGGTGTAACTGCAGGGATGCAGGTGTTAGCCCCAGCATGGCAAATTGTTGTCCAGTTCTGCTTGTAGAGACAGCATCACAAGAAGAATCTGTTCTGTGAGCTTCCCAGGCAGTGTTCATTTTCTGGTTCTGCCTTGGGAACAAAGCAGTGTCCATTAGACTCCATCTTTGGACAGCTTTATCCCAACATCTCCCCCTTTTTGTTTTGGCTGCAAATTGGTAAACAAGCTGAGAAGCCTGTTGGGCCATAGCCCATTTTTTATATTTATTGAACTTACAATATAAAATAGTTCACAAAGGATCTTTATGTATTGGGTTTGAATGCCCTGTTTGGCTAGGGCTTCTATGACCGCTTCAGTCTCCACAGAATCAAAGGGAGATGGGGCGATAGTTTTTTAATCAATAAACATGAGACAGAGTGGCATCTTGTACTCCCTACAAACCTCAATGAGCTTGGTTACCGTGTGGATATGGTTGATTGTGCTGAATCCTTTTCGGAAGCCAGCTTGCTCACATGGTTGTTCTTCATCTAATGTTCTGCCAATCCTGTTCAGGATGACTCGAGTGAACAGTTTGTAGATGATGGACAACAGGCAGATGGGGCGATAGTTGCCAATGTCGTGAATGTCTCCTTTCTTGAACAGTAGAACTGTCCTGCTGGTTTTCCATTGGGAGGGCACCTTACATTCAGACAGCTAGTGTGTAAAGAGTCGAGCCAGTGTATTGATGAGAACTGACGGCAGATTCTTCAGGTGTTCGGGTTGATCTTGTCTGGGCCTGATGCTGTTCCTTTCTTAGCCGATGAACTGGCATGTCGGATTTCAGAAGGGAGAACGTTGGGAATGACATATCCATCCTGGCGGAATTTGGTATGTGGGTAGGTGGACGTGGCTATCAAAGAGATCTGACTAGAAGTCATGGATAATCTCCATTTCCTTTCTGAAAGATGTGATAGATCCATCAGGACGTCGAGGGCAGTCATTTTTGTCTTATAGTTGGCAAAGGACAGGCGGGCGCTGTGAATGCTTTTCCTGTCTTCTGCTGCATCTTCCAGCACTTCTGCTCTTCTCTCCTTCAGGTCATCCTTTATCGCTTTTCTGCACTTCTTTGCAAGCTTGGATGTTAGCATCTGGTCGCCTGAGGCTTGCGCCTTACCACGTTGGTGGATGAGCTCCATGGTTTTTGAAGACAGGCATCCTTTTGTGTCCTCTCTCTCGGCATTGTTTGTGCAATCATGGAGGTGTTGAACCAGTCGGTTGTATTCTTCATTGATGTTGTCAATGATAGCGTCTTCCCATGTTGCTGCAATGGTGCCAAAGAGTTCCAAGTTGGTGGTCGTTCTGGTGGTTCTCTTCTTAAATTTTGCAGACTTTTCTCCTCATTGGGTGAAGTAGAATTTTGCACGAAGGAGACGGTGGTCTGATCCTGTTTGGAATTTTGCTTGAGAGGGCACAGTAACATCTCCATTCAGTGGGAATGAGGTCCATTATTTTTACTAATTTTGGCATATCGAGTACACCATGGGTAGCTTGCCAGGCTCTGCCATGGCTCTCGGTTCTTCCCAGAGGGCCCAGTCTTTTTCTATGTCATATCATTAACCATCCAGGGCCCAAGGGGAAGAGCCCTAGGTGTAAACAAGCCTGTCTCCTGTCTGCCACCTGCCAACACAACGGGGCACTACCATGCAAATAACTGCAGTCATTCTATATTTGTCTTTCCTTCTGGCTAATTTCACTCAACGTGATCCTCTCCATTGAGGAAGGTTCCTTCAATTCCCATTTATGGAGGGTTTTTATCATGAACGGGTGTTGGATCTTGTCACATGCTTTCTCTGCATCTATCGATCTGATCATATGGTTTTTATTTTTTTCTCTTATCACTCCTCTCATTTCCCATTGTTCATCGATTTGCTTGAGCGGGCACCAATAACAGCCCCTCCCTATGTCCTCTTCGAGTGCTATTGTAGCCCAAGGGCATCTGTTGGCTCCAGGAACATGAAGAGCCTCAAACCATTCCTTCAGGTCATGGGAATGAGGTCTATAGGGCGTTTGCTTTAGCATCTGTGTTCATCAGGAAGATTGGTCTGTAGTTTTCTTTTTTTATATTGTCTCTGTCTGCTTTGGCTATCAGGGTGATATGTGCCTCATAGAAGCTATTTGGGAGTGTTTCTGTTTCTTTTATTTCCTGGAAGAGCTTGCAAAGGATTGGCAGTAGGTCTTCCTTAAAGGTTTGGAAGAATTCAAGCAGGTGGGCCTCGGACGCGCCTGGGGAAGCTGGAACCC
This sequence comes from Cryptotis parvus, assembly GCA_021461705.1. NCBI lineage: Eukaryota > Metazoa > Chordata > Mammalia > Eulipotyphla > Soricidae > Cryptotis > Cryptotis parvus. Next base: position 50,061 of record JAJIBD010038761.1, read on the forward strand.
CGCTTTCCCCGGCTAAGCTGGCCATGGGGCTCTCGGGAGGACAGATGGGTTTTGGGAGTGGGCCCGTCACCTCCGGGGGGTCCCGGAAGCAGCCGGATGGGACTCGCTCACCACACTAGCCACCACCTTTGCCGTCCGGACGCTGGGATCCTACCTCACGACCAGATTAACAGAACAAAACCAATTCGAGCCCAGGTAGGCGGCTCCCAGAAGCGGGACTTGCTGGGAATTCGTCAGATGGAGCAGGGGTTCGGCCATTCCCCCTCCATTTTGTCGAGCCTGGTGGCCCCGCCTAGCAGCTGCCCCGGGCGATCAGCCACAGCAGCAGGCGGGCCTCGGACGCGCCTGGGGAAGCTGGAACGCCGCTTTCCCCTGGCTAAGCTGGCCATGGGGCTCTCGGGAGGACAGATGGGTTTTGGGAGTGGGCCCATCACCTCCGGGGGGTCCCGGAAGCAGCCGGATGAGACTCGCTCACCACACTAGCCACCACCTTTGCTGTCCGGACGCTGGGATCCTACCTCACGACCAGATTAACAGAACAAAACCAATTTGAGCCCAAATTGCGGCCGCTGCAGTCCATCAAAATAGTGGAAACAGTAATGTCCTTTGGTACACTGCATTCCACGATGTGCAGGAAAGTTTGGCGGGAAGGAGAGATGGAGAGGAGGAGAGAAGACATACAGAACCGGCTAAGTAGTTGAGGTGTGGGAGGGGGAGGGAGGTTGGGACATTGGTGATGGGAGATGGGTTTTGGTGGAGGGATGGGTGTTGGTACGCTGTGGAACCAGAACTCTGCATGAGCATCTTGCAATTGCATGTCTAAAATGGTGTAATAAAATATTTTTTGGGGAAAAAAAAAAAGGTTTGGAAGAATTCACTAGTGAATCCATCTGGACCTGGGCTTTTGTGTTTGGGAAGACTTTTAATTGCCGTTTCAATTTACTCCATGGTGATAGACTTATTCAGGTATTGAAGATCTCTTTGTTTCAGCCGTGATAGGTTATAGATCATCAGAGATTACTTTGAGAGCCTGTATGCCACGAAACATGAGAACCTGGAAGAAATGGATAAATTTCTGAATTCCTATAACCTCTCATGACTTATTTGCATCTGCTCCATCTTCTTTCGGGGTATTTTAAGATGTTTTTCTGTTGTGATTCATGAGGGATCTTGGGCCTTTTGGTTGGGCACCAGAAGTGCTCCTGATCTGTGGAAATAAAGCAGAACTTCACCCCCCATCTTTTGAATTTTTTTTTCTTTTTTGGGTCACACCTGGCGATGCTCAGGGGGTTACTCCTGGCTCTGCTCTCAGGAATTACTTCTGGCAGTACTCAGGGGGACCGTATGGGATGCCAGGGATCGAGCCCAGGTCGACCACATGCAAGGCAAACGCCCTCCCTGCTGTACTGTCGCTCCGGCCATTGCTCCCGTCTTTCGACTCATCCTGGTAGCCATTCACCAGATGCTAAGTCTTTATATGAAATTTTTTGAGTCGAAGGGCCAGAGTGATAGTCCAGTGGGTAGGGCGTTTGCATTGCATGTGGCCGACCTGGGTTCGAACCCTGCATTCCATGTGGCACCCTGAGCAGCACCAGGAGTGATTCCTCAGTGCAGAGCCAGGAGTAACCCCTGAGTATTGCCAGGTGTGACCCAAAAAAAAAAAAAAATTATTGTTGAGCCTCTTTTGTGATTTTATTGATTACTGTAATTGTGGTTTTGGGGAATTCTAGTGTTTCTCAGCTGTAGTTTCATTATCTGAAGTATTTAAAAAAATTTTATTATTATTTTGACTTTTTTGGGTCACAGGGGTTGCTCAGGGGTTGCTCCTGGTTCTGCACTCAGGAATTACTCCTGCTGGTGATCGGAGTACCATATGGGATGCTGGGACTCGAACCTGGGTTGGCCGCATGCAGGGCAAGCCCCTGGCCCCAGCAGTATTTAAAAAATTTAAAGTAAACAGCACTCTTGTAGTTTGTTGCCTAGGGTAGTCCGTATATACTCCCCCTTTTTGTTTTAAAAACATTCTTTAAGGGTATGATTTGCTTGCTCCATAATTGCCTGACCAGTGCTATTATTGGGGGTACCTGTGATATGGGTGATAGAATAAGCTACATAAAAAGCATCATCTGTTTTGATAGTATGAGGAATACTCATTACAGAAAATACCCATCACAGGGATACCCATTACAGTGGACGAGTTACTACCGTATTAGCTCTTTCTGATGGGACGGCTGTAGCCCACTGAAAGTGAGAATAATTACCTATAGAGTGATGCTCATATTTGGTTTTACTAAAAGAAGGTACAACAGTAACATCCATTTGCGAGATGTGATTTACTGTCGACCCTCTAGGGATGTTCTCAAGAGGCAGATGCAGTGTATTGATTGCCTGGTAAGTAGGACACTTTTTATGGCTTTTGCTTGAGACCAAGGAAGTACAAATTTATATCTTAACACCCAAGCATTTTGGTGATGCAGGCCATGTGAAGCCTCTGCAGTAAGCACGAAGGCCACAGTCTATCTGTTCGGTTATTACCACATGGCAAAGGACCCGGCAAGTTGGTGTGAGGTCTTATATGAACTCTATATAAAGGATGGGAATGGGTGGGAAGCAGCTGTTCTAAAGTTGTAAACAATGTTAAAGGTTCAGACACTCCCAAGGGTATGTTGTACAATCCAATCTGTGTATTGTGATTCAGTGACTATGTTAAGAGGAGCAGAATAATTTTGCAATAAGGAAATAATAGCGAATAACTCATTCTTTTGCACCGACTGATAAAGAGTCTGTAATACCACATCATGAGTCATATCAGTATAAGCTGCTTTTCCATCCTTGGAAGCCTCAGTAAAGAAGGTTGCAGCGACATCAATAGGTTCTAAACGAACCATGTCCTGCCACATCCAATTATTTAATTGTAAAAACTGAAATAACTTTATTTTTGAAAGGTATTATGTATTAAGCCCAAGTAACTGGCACAAGCTACTTGTCGATCTTCATCTTTCCCACAGGGCTTGTACCTTTTCTTTATCATATTTAACAATAATTTCTCTAGGATCAAAGCCAGAAAGCTGAAGACCTGTACTAAAACTGTAGTGGTCGAAAAATGCTAGTATGCAGAATTATCAAAGAGAATGGTTAAGACTTTACGATGCGATTTAATTGGGCTGAATTCACCCTTTGCTAAATGAACTGAAGCGCCAGGGATGCTTGGGGGTGAGTTGACGAGGGCTTTAGCATCACCCTCAAGTGTAGCAAAGAGAGATGCCAAAGCACATAAGTGGGAATGCCCAGGGAGGGGCGTAGCCAATGAATATTACCTAGTAATTGTTGAAAGTCATTTAAAGTTTTCAAGTTATCTTTTCTGATTTGCACCTTTTGTGGAATTACAGCAGTATCATTAATCATTTGACCTCAGAATTCCCAAGGCACTGAGTGCTGAATCTTTTCCTTGGCTGTTTTTAAGCCCCAATTTTGTAATTCAGCGGCAGTAACAGAATAAACATTTTGGTTTGGATCTTTCCTGCTATCTGCCTCAGGTATTGATTATTATCTTGGTCTTGTGACTCCTAGTTCCAGACAGAATTGTATGGTCCTGGGGAAACCAGGAATGTTAAAGATAGGACCTTGGGACCAGAGCAATAGTCCAGCGGGTAGGGCTTTTGCCTTGCATGTGACTGGCCCATGCCGGCCTGGGTTCGATCCCCGGCATCCCATATGGTCCTCCGAGCACCGCCAGGAGTAATTCCTGAGTGCAGAGCCAGGAGAAACCCTTGAGCATTGCAGGGTGTGACCCAAAAAAGCAAAAAGAAAAAAAAAAGAAAGATAGGGCCTTAGGATGAGGTGGGGTAGGTCAATGGGGACAAATGGAACTGTTGGCTAGGAGAAACTGGGCTTCTCTCTGGTTGGCAAGGGGAAACTGAGGCTTCCTCTTTCATTCCCCCTCTCAGATGATGAAACCCTGACTGCAGAGAGGAAATGGGACGAGTCAGTCTGGCTACTTCCTGCTGGTTTGGGGCGGAGACAGGGGTTCCAGTGCAGTCAAGGTATCTTGAGGGAGCTGTCCAGAGGAGGGCCATGATACCACGCCTCCATCCCTTGCATCTGCGGTTCCATGTTGACCATCATCTGTAGTTTTATGGCTTCCAATCTGGAAGAGACAAACCTGACCAGAAGATTAAATAAGCAGGGCCCAAAGATTAATAACAGTAAAATTACAACAGCGGGTCCCAATAGTGGCAAGAACCAAGTAGACATCCCACTAGGCTAGCAGACCTACAACGCAAGATAGCAGGAATTACGTTTTTAAGGTACTTTCCTCTTAAATAATAGTCGATTTTCATCTGGCTCAAGGTGTACTGGGGGTCTGGGCTTACTGTTTCCTCAACTCTGAGAGTTGCATTGTCAGGTACCACTTCTTGACTCGGGTGTGGTGTACCCAGGAATCCATACTGGCTGCTTTGATGGCTGTTGGGGTAGACAAGAGGACAGTGTAGGGCCCCTCCCATGTCGGGGAGAGTGAGGTCCCAGTTGAGGGAAGGGTTTTGATTAAGACCATGTCACCACGGTTAAAGAATGGTGGCCCTGATGACCTGGGGAGCCCTTCTGACAAACTTTTTAGAGCCTGCTGGAACTTAGCCAAATTGATCACATCTTGGGTCACTTCCTGGGTGGCTCAAGCCATCAGAAAATCATTAGTAAGGAATAGTCTCCCATATAACTTCTCATAGGAACTCAGTCCTAATCGCCCAGGAATATTTCCTATTCTAAGTAGGGCAGTGGGCAGCAGGGTGACTCATGGCAATTGGGTGTCCTGAGAGAGCTTCCTGAGGTGCCTTTTTAGTATATCATTAGCCTTTTCAACCTGGCCAAGGACTGAGGCCTCCACGAGTAGTGGAGATGGAACTGGATTCCTAAGGCCTGGGAAATACCCTGTTTCACTGCAGATTTAAATCCTGACCTGTAGATCTACAGGGAAAACCTTCGACCCAGCCTGTAAAAGTGTCCTGCCAGACTAGCAGATGATGCAATCCTTGGGACTTTTGAGACTGGCATACTTGCGGATAGCCACTGCAGGTCCCTCTAGGAGCGGTGCCTGGTACTTTTAGAGATGACTGTCTGACGGCCATAGTCCACTCTTAGCTCTTAGAATTAAGTAGCCCAGACATGTTGTGAGTTGAATGGACTGTTAGATCTCTTCCCAGAGTTAAACACCCTCTGGTACTAGGAGAACAGTAGTAGCCAGGGCCCTGAGACAGGCTGGCCAACCCTTAGCCGCTACATCTAGCTCTTTGCTGAGATATTCCACTGGCTGCTGGGTGGGACCTAGGGGCTGAGTGACAACTCCAAGCACTTTATCTCCCCTCTAGTCCCTTGCAGTAAGGGGGATAAGTCACCTTAGAGTAATCCCCTTCAAGAACCCTTTCATACAGCACAGCTAGGGTAGCAGGGTCCAACAGACACTTTTTACAAAGATCAGGGCGTTTGCACAACTCCCAAAATAACTTAATATAGGAAATTTCTGAGCGTTTCCCCATATGTTGACAAAACAGGTCTAGCTGACAAAGAGTAGCATAATTGATACTTCTCTCCTCCAGCCATTTTTCACCACCATCCAAAGGATACCTACAAGATGGTCAGACTTCTTTGTCAAGACCCTGAACTGAACGGTTTGAGGCTTTTTGTATTCCTGAAGCAGTCAGATGCCATTGGGTACACTGGCACGTGATAGGGTCGAATGGAAATGTTACTGGTGCCCGCTTGAGCAAATCGATGAATAATAGGATGTCAAGTGATCAAGTGATATATGTAATCAATTAGGTGAAGTTGCTTCAAATTTTACATACACAACTAATCTTAAAAACATAACTTTCCTTAAGACAAAGAAATAATTTGCCATAGAGGCAGGCTAGGGGAGGGGACAGGGAATTGGGGTCATTGATGGTGGGAAATGGGCACTGGTGGAGGGATGGGTGCGGGAGCACTGTGTGGCCGAAACCCAAATATGAACATCTTATGAACATCTTTGTAATTGTATATCTCATGGGAGTATAATAAAATTAAAAAAAAAATAACATAACTTTTCCTTTCCCACTATGGTCATTCTTTCCTTGTTTCTGAGTTAGTATATGGTATACTGTTCTTTTAGCCTAATGTGTATCTTTTAGGGACAGGAGAGATAGTACCATAGATAGCAGCCTGTCTCATGCATAGCCAACCTGAGTACTATCGTAGGTGTCCTGTGAACTTACTAGGACTGATTTCCTAAGTTCGGAGCCAACAGTCACCACTGAATGCTGCTGGGTTTGAGCTAAACCCCGCCTCCATTCCCCAAAAAAGAAAGAGTAGAAAGATGAAAAGAATACCTTTCATGGGGGCCGGAGCAATAGCACAGCGGGTAGGGCGTTTGCCTTGCATGCAGCCGACCCAGGTTCCATCCCCGGCATCTCATGGTCCCCGAGCACCGCCAGGAGTAATTCCTGAGCAGAGTCAGGAGTAACCACTGAGCATTGCTGGGTGTGACCCCAAAAAGCAAAATAAAAATACCTTTCAGGATGGCATATATATTTTCTAATGATGTATCTGCATTTTCTTTACACATAGAAAAAAAGATAAGGTGCACATGGATAAAATCTTTGCTTTCTTAATGGGATAGCCACATATAAAAAAAATTATAACCATACCTCACACCATTCACAAAAGTCAATTCAAAATTGATCGAGACTTTGATATTGGACTAGAATCCTTTAATGCACTGAAGGAAACCATGGTTAGACTCTCTAGTATTGCAGTTAGAATTGCAGTTAGAGCTGTCTTCAACCAGAGGACACAGAGGCAAAGAAAACAAAAAATAAATTCATTAAAAACCATTCTTAAGTTATGATAAAAATACACTGTACTGAAAGAATATATTCCTACACATGATATATCAGGTTAAGGTATACAAAGTAAGCATAGAACTTAACAACAACAAAAAAAGTCACATAAATGAGACAAAGAGATGAAGAGACATTTTCCCAAAAAAAGATGCAAGAAAGGGTCAGCAGGCTTATTTATACAAAAGGACTCCTTTTCAATCATGGCAGGGAAATGAAAATCAAAATAACTCTGAGATTTCAGCTCATGGCAGTGAGGGTGGCACACTTGATAACGCGTGAAAACAGCCCGTATGAGGTGGATTGTGTTTAGAAACAACCCCCACCCCTTTGGTGGACTGTCATCTTCTCAGGCTCTGTGGAAATCGGTGCATACTCTCTCTAGGAATAGAACTGCTATTTCAACTCACAGTTCAGTATACCAGTACCTTTTTGTAGTTGAACATATATTTTACAAATGCCTTATATCATTTATTTATTTTGCTACATTGAAATCCCTAGTTGTAATACATTAATTTTGTTTTGCCAAAGTAGCTGATTTAGTTAATGGATGGCCGAGCCAACTAGTCTACTTTATCCTGTGCCCCAGATGCCTTAAGAATAGTTTCAGTGGCTGAAGCAATAAGGATAGTGGGTTGGGCATTTGCCTGCATGTGGCAGGCCCAGTTCGATCCCTGGTATACCTTATGGTCCACTGAGAACCACCAGGATTGATTCCTGGATGCAGGGGCAGGAGTCACCCCTGAACATTGCTGGATATGACCCAAAAAGCAAGAAAAAGAAGAGTTTCACTGTAACTATTTTTTTTTCTTTTTTTTTCTTGATATGTGTTACATTTCCAGGTTTATCATACACATCATCCTTATGAATTAATTTCATATGGTGAAAATCATCATGATCTTGTTTTCTTCTACTGTGAAGTGATTTGGTTCTAATATGACACTTCATGCTACATTAGTAGTTATCTGAACATTTATTGCTGGCTTATCTTTTACTTCCACACATGTCCTATAGCAGTTAAATGTACTCATTTCCACCTTTTTTAAATGTATTTTAGGTCACACCCAGCAATTCTCAGGGGTTTTACTCTTGTCTCTACACTCAGGAATTACTCCTGGCGTTGCTTGGGGGACCATATCGGATGCTGGGTAATGAAACCCGGGTCGTCCGCATGCAAGGCAAACGCCCTACCCACTGGACTATCCCTCTAGCCCCTCATTTCTGCTGCTTTCTTTTTCTTTGTTTTTTTTTTGTATTTTGTCAGAACCAGCAGTGCTCAGTGTTTACTTCTGGCTCTTTGTTCAGGGATCTTTCCTGGTGTATTCAGTGTTCAATGTGGGCTAGAGAGAATCAAACCCTGATGGCCCACTGTAAGAAAAGTGCTTTGCCAGCTGTAATATATCTCTGAACACCACATTTACTATTTTAGTACTATCGCTCCAGCGCACACACTTTAATCTGTTACTAGCGTACACATTTTAATCTGTTACCATTTTATTTTTTGAGTTTAGGTAATATAAGTCAGGTTTGACTGAATATTTTGTTTGTTGTTTGTTTGTGTGGTTTTTTTTTTTTTTTTGCTTTTTTTGGGTCACACCAAGCAATGCTCAGGGGTTACTCCTGGCTCTGCACTCAGGAATTACTCCTGACAGTGCTCGGGCTACCATATGGGATGCCGGGGATAGAACCCAGGTCATCACAGGCCAGCCGCTTGCAACGCAAACGCCCTACCCGCTGTGCTATCGCTCCGGCCCCATTATGTTCATGTTTAAATAGGCAAATTTGTAAAGTACTGGAAAATGTATGCTTCCGATGCCAGCGTACGTGCATTGAAAGTACAGACAGTCGTTTTAGTCCTTCTTTGTTTTGGCAGCCTAGGATGGCCATGAAATTTTATCAGGCACTGCTTGTTTGCCCTTCTTAGTGCTGCCATATTAAGGGCTCTTTCGGGGTCAGGAAAATAAACATTTTTGTTACTGGATTTGGCATATCGAACACGCATCAGACAGCTTGCCAGTCTCTGCCATGCGGGCACTATATTCTCATTACTTTGTGGGGCTCTCTCAGAGGGGTGGGTAGAATATGGTAATTTGGAGGTAAATCGCGTGGCCACAGAGCGGTCGCGCGCAACGGGAAAGCTGTTTTCTGCTCTGCCGGGTGTACCTGTGTCTTAGGCTCAAGCATTCCTGGGCTTGAAATATTCTCCTCTGAAGGGCGGGTCTCTGCATGGTGGGTCCTTGTAGGCTGGGTTTCTGACAAGCCAGGCTGGAGACTGGATTAATCTGCGGGCTGGAGACTGGATTAATCTGCTGGGTGGAGATCTTACCTGCTGTAGAGTGTGGATTGTGAAGATGGCTGCCAGCAAGGTGTGGGGGGTTTCTCTGCTCCTCCGAGGCTCCATCGGGATGGTGGACTCGGGTCGGAAGTTGCTCTCGTGGTCCATGGAATGCAGGGGGTTCAACGGGGAAAATAATTTATTCAATGCATGATAGATGCCATTTCAGAGAGATTTGCTTTAAGGTACTTTAGGCGAGACAAATAAGCCTATAAAATTGAACTTAAGCTGTCTTCATAATTAAACGTAGAATAATGAATTTTGGTAGAACAGAGTAGTGATGGGAGCTATATCTAAGTATGAATTCTATCATAAATGGTAGACACGTAATTTTGAGGTCTGTAATTGTGATTATGAGTCATGATTAAAACTGATTTTGCTTTATTTAAGCACTGTGATTGACAAGGTATATAGTTTTTCACAGTACAATTGTTACAAGCATTCATTATTCAACACCAGTTCCACCTCTAGTGTGCCCCCACTGCCAGCAAAGACCATGGCAGGTTTAGCTAGTCTGGGATCTTTGCTGTTTTACCCACTCACAGCTTAATCTTTTGCAGGTGGACCCCACAGGTGACTTATGTGAGGCCAGAAGGGGAGAGAGGTGGTTGCTTTCTCCCCAGCCGCCTCTGCCACCCGGGACCCGCTGGGCAGGCTTAGGACTAATAAAGTCTGCAATGAGCCCCTGCACGGTGTGGGCCTGAGCCCCACCAGCCCCACTGTTGGGCGCTATTACTCTGCCCACTACCACGTTGCCTTTCCGCACATGCTCAGGGTCCTGTGTCCCGCGCATGCGCAGAGTCCCTGGCGTTGGTCCAACTTGTGGGACACCCTCGACCATCCGCGATGAAGAGCGACCACAACAGGATTCTTCTTAGAACACGCTTTACTGGAGCTCTTTTAGTTTCATGTTTGCGATGGCGAAAGGACCCAGACCCGTTGTGCAAGCTGCTTTTATACAGTGCTATTCGGCATTTACCCAATTTTAATTTACATCCCCTGTTTTTAACCGGCCAGGCATACAGAGCCTAAGAGTGATGCCTCAGCATAGACAGATGCCACCCCAAGAAAGGGATGGGAGCGATAGGACACTGGGTGACGCTCTTGCCTTAAATATGCCCAACTCTACTTCAGTCTCTGGGGTCTGCCAGACTCCACTAAGAGCAGTTTGTGAATGCAGAACCAGGGAATAACCCCTGAGCATGTGCAGGTTTGGCCCAAATTTTACAAAACAATCATAAAATAAGTATCACCCCCACATCAAACAAAAAAATGGTTCACATGAAAGGACTAAACTTTATTGTGTCTTTATTGATACAGAAAGTGATAGGGCAAAGCAGTCTTTGCCCTTTCTCAGTCCTGATCTTGTTTGAAACATAGATCTTGGGGCCGGAGTGATAGCACAACAGGTAGGGTGTTTGCTTTGCACGTGCCCTACCCGGGTTCCATCCCCAGCATCCCATATTGTCCCGAGCACTGTCAGGAATAATTCCTGAACGTAGAGCCAGGAGTAACCCCTGAGCATTGCCGGGTGTGACCCTAAAAGAAAAAAAAAAAAGAAACATCTTCTGGACCAATCTCCATGTTTGTTCATACCATGTCTCCTGGGAAGAATAAAGTTACTTTGTGGATGAAGAGTGTTGGTACTCTGGGTAAGGCGTTTTCCTTCTCGAATCTGATACTGGTTTGATCCCAGCATCTCATATAGTCCCCTAAGCATAAACAAGAGTCATTCCCGAGTGCAAAGCCAGGAGTAACCCTTGAGCATCACCAGTTTTGTCCTCCAAATACAAAGAAATAAATAAAATACTAAAATTACTTCATGCAGAAGAATGTATTTATACCTTTATTCCTGGCAAAAGTAAAATTTTAATATATGCAGATGCTCTAACCCTTTTTTAAAGGTGTCATAATTTATGAGAAGTTAGAATAATTACACTGTGACATATACTTGTACTGATGTACAGAATACAAGTGTAGTGCTTGATATGGAAGATAAATCAGACTTGAAAAGGAAGTTTCCAGGCTTCCGCCTCTTTGCTCCACACTTTATGCAGCTACTAAGGAAATGTGCCCTTCAGGGGATGGTGGTAATCGAGGATGTGTCTGTGGACTTCACGTGGGAAGAGTGGCAGCATCTGAGTGATGAGCAGCGAACCGTGTACCAGGATGTGATGCAGGAAATCTACAGTCACCTGGTGTCAGTGGGTGAGTGATGATTTTATTTTTAAACCAACTATAATTTTCTTTTTTTTCTACACAACATCCACATTCAAAGATTTCAAAATTTTCTTTTTATTTAATTTTATTTATAATTCTGGCGGACTTACCTGCGTACCTCTTACTCCTGAAAACAAACAACGACAACTCAGCTAATCCTCAAAGAACAGATTTGAATCGTTCCTGAGCACACAGCCAGGAATAATCTCTGACACTCCACTGTCTCACTGTATCACTGTCTTCCCGTATATTATCGATTTGCTCGAGCGGGCACCAGTAACCTCAATATGTCCTGTCACATTACGATAGCCCAAGGGCATCATCCCGCTCCAGGAACATAAAGAGCGCCTCAAACCATTCCATCAGGTCATGGGAATGAGGTCTATAATTTGTACTGGTATTTGGCATGTCATACACGACAGGGTAGCTTGCCAGGCTCTGCTAGACTCCTGACACTCCACCTAAAATAATTTGGTGAAGTATTGTCTGGGAGCTCTGTCGGGGTCCCCAACAGTGCCGGAAAGCGAGTTCCCTTCTACCTCCAAAGCTGGCTAGGAATGGATGAAAACTCAGGAATCCGATGCAGTTTTAAAAGGGCTTTACTATCACAGGTTCCAATATACCATCCAAGAGCAGGGAAAACCTCCGGACTCTGCGTTCCCAGCTAGTCCCCAGCCAGGTGCAGGCCACGATGGCTGCCACCACGTGTTGAGGCCCAACAGAGAATGGAGAGGACAGAGAAGCAAAACACCAAGGGAAGCCAAAATGGCAAGCGGGGAGGGGGGGGAGAGCTTCTTTCTTCTTGCAGCTTATCTTATAGCCAGAAATCCGCCCAAACTCCCCAGCCCAGCCCAGCCAATTCTGGGCTATCTAGAGATGAAAATTCAAAGCCTCCCAGCAGAGCTGGGAGGAGCTGCAAGCCAAATGTAAACTTCTCCTGGCAGGGTCAAATGCCTTCAGGTAACTTCTCCCAGCACCTCACCCAATGTCTTTTTATATGCTAATGTCTTGAGCCAAGATCCACCTGGAAAAACCTCCTTAGGGTAGAGAAAGGGCTCTTAGAGGAGTCCTGCAACAAAGTATCATGGTTTATAATAGTATTGATGCTATAATTTCATACGTAAATGTTACTACACCATACCATACACCAGAGTATTTAATAATTCACCAGTATCCCTAAGTCCCTTAATCACTTTCCCTTCTTTTTTTTAAGATTCTAAAGGTTGTAGATGTTATTTGACACAGGATAGAGGGAGGAGGTTTCTCTTACATCTTTCACCTTTGCTTAAATCACTGGATGGGTGGAAGAATACATGTATAGACCAGGAGTGTTTTTGTGGTGACCTTCAGAAACAGTCCATTAAAGTACACAGGTGGCAAGTCAGGTGGCACACAGATGGCAGCTCAGACTACAGTCATCCCTAGTCAGGATCACCGAGGTCTCCCTCTGGCCCTCTCATGTCCCAGCAAATCCCTTGCCACATGGCAGGTGGTCACCTTGCCACATGACAGGCGGGCTGTTTTTCTCACTTGACTATCCAGCAAATCCCTTACTCCATGGTAGTTAGGCTGTTTTTCTCACGTGACTGAACCAAGCAAATCCCTTGCCACGTGGCAGGCAACTGTTTTCTCACTTGATGGAATCCCTTGCCACGTGATAGGCGGGCTTTTTTTCTCACGTGACTACATTCAGCAAATTCTTTGCCACGAGACAGGTGGTCTGTTTTTCTCACATGACTACATCCAGCACATTCCTTACCACGTGATAGGTAGGATGTTCTTCTCATGTGACTGAATCCAGTGAACTCCCTTTACTATGTGATAGGTAACTGCATCCAGCATCCTTGCCATGTGGTAGTTAGGCTGTTTTACTCATGTGCCTGAATCCGGTGATTCCCTTACCACAGTAGGTGGGCTGGTTTTCTCAGGTGACTGCATCCTGGGAATCCCTTACCACATGGCAGTTAGGCTGTTTTTCTCTTGTGACTGAATTCAGCGAATCCCTTACCATGTGATAGCTGGACTGTTTTTGTCATGCGACTGCATCCAGCGAATCCCCTGCCATGTGGCAGGCAGGCTGATTTTCCTCCCATGACTGCATCCTGTTCTTCTCGTCTTAGTTCTCCGGGATCCCTGTGGACATGTCCTTGCCCCTCCTCACCCAGCGCTCTGTCCCTCTTGGTTTCTGGCTCTCAGGCCACCTTTTCTTTCATTTCTGCACACACAAAGTTCTGACCCTGCCCCCACCCACCCCCCATTATTTCTTCTAGAGACAGGCTTGTCTACACCCAGGGCTCTACCCGCGGGGCCTTGGATAGTTGATGGTCTGACATAGAAAAAGACCGGCCCCCTGAGATAAATCCAGAGCCTCGGCAGAGCCTGGCAAGCTACCCACGGTGTATTCGATATGCCAAAAACAGTAACAATAACGGACCTCATTCCCAATGAATAGAGATGTTACTGGTGTCCCCTCAAGCAAATCAATGAGCAATGGGAAGACAAGTGATATAAGTGATATTTATTTATGTATATCTAGGGGCAGACTTGAGTTGGATGGGAGGGAGTGTTGGGACATTAGTGATGGGAATAGGGCACTGGTGGAGGGCTGGGTGCTGGAACACTATATGACAGAGACCCAATTATGAACATCCTTGTAATTGTGTATCTCGCAGTTGTATAATAAAAATTTAAAAGGGTGAGGCCAGGATGATTTAACTCATTGCTGCCCTGGGTTCATCCAGTCCGACAGTCAGACCCTTCTTGGGGTGTAATGAATTAGAATCAATCTAAGGGCAATCTAAGGGCAACTAATGTTTTCAGCTAGGAAATATGACAGATTCCCGGAGTATAATCTCACCAGTGCATGGCCTTCAGTCTTTTTTGTGTTTATACAAAAAATGTTTTTGGGGCTGGAGCAGTAACACAGCAGCTAGGATATTTGCCTTCCACCTGTCAACCCAGATTCAATCCATGGCTTTAGGGTCCCACAAGTGCTGCCAGGAGTAATTCATGAGTGCATGGCGAGGAATAACCCCTGAGCAGTACTGGGTGTGGCCCATAAAGCAAAAAAAAAAAAAAAAAAAAAAAAATTGTTTCTACTAACAAGCACATGTAAATGACCTACAAGAACAAGAGAAGGAACCCTTTATTCCAGTACAAAATATAGGGTGAGCAAGTAGGATTGACAATAAAAAGTTTTCCAACAGTTATTAATTATTCTTCAGGTTTAAGCCTTATAGCAGGTACTCTGTATCTGTGCATTTTACGGTATCAAAGTGTGGTCTAGTTATAACTCACTTTTATATTAAATGTACTTTCAATATGACTGTCTTTGAAACCTGTTGGTGGCCTTGGTGTCTTTAGAATTTCAATAATTACACCCTCCTTCATTGTTTTGCATTATTTCTTTCTTCCGTAATATGGCCTCAATCTTTTCTAATATGACTTTCGTTTACCAGTAATAAAAAGAAACATCTTTCAGTACAATGTGTTCTCCATAAGAGAGCTTTCATAAAACATTGAGGACTCAGAGAGCAAGTATACAGATTATTGTGCTTTTCTGATAGGATGCTTACTCAGTTCTATCCCCAATTCTGCTTGTAGGCATATAGTCTAATCAAGGCCAGGACTGATTCCTGAACATAAAACCGGTAATAATCCATGGTGAACATAATCTCTCAAACTCACCGTGGCCAAGTGAGGGAGAGAAAGCTCTGAAGATGGCCTGTATTAAGAAAGTGAGATGCTTTTTTTTTTAAGTTGGGGAGCAAACCCACCTATTCTCAGGTGTTATTCCTGCTTTGTACTGAGAGGGTAGTATTACCCCTTGTTCATAGCCCTTGAGTTCCTGCTTGCCAGCTTTGGGTTTTGTATAATAAACGGAAGGTTATTTCTCTTCTCTCTCTCTCTTTTTTTTTTTTTTAATTTAATTTTATTATTTTCCCCAAATATTATTACACCATTTTAGACATACAATTGAAAGATGCTCATGTAGAGTTTTGGATCTACAGTTTTCCAACACCCATCCCCTCCACCCAAACCCATCTACCATTGTAAGGGTTGGCCACCCGATGGGGTGACTGACTGGGAGCCTAGGAACGCCGCACCTACCAAGGAAAACTCTGAGAGACCAAGTCCTATGCAAAAGCAAGGGTTTTATTAATAGCGAGTATACTCGGGCTCATAGCGTGACCCCAAGCGGTCAGTGGCTAAGAGCCCCGAGCCCTTCCAGGGACGATCTTTTAAGGAATAATTCCCGCGCTACAGAAAAGCCCGCGCATAACTATCCAATAGGTTTAAAATATTACATCAAGGTCTGCGCGCAGGCAGCCAATCACTCTGCACCAGGTAACCATCACCCACCAATCTGAGTGTGCCTAATACTTCTTTCCATATTTGGCACGGCATGGGCCCAGTCAGGTATCATACCAAATACAGAGGGGGACATCAGACGCAACCTCTCGGGGAATGTTTGCCTTATAGCCCTCCCTGGAATTATTTGCTTAAGGCCCTTCCTGCTGTGCTCTTGTCTTGTCCAGCCATCATTTTATCAGTTACTTTCAGTTGAGCCATCATTTTATCAGTTACCTCCATTTTATCAGTTACCTCTGGTTCCTGTCTTTGTGTTCTGTGGGCAGGGGCCATTCTTTCATTCCCCCTTTTCTTATGGGGGGGTTCTCTAATCCTAGAGACCATTAGAGACCTTCACTCCATAGGGCCTGATGCTGTTGCCTGAGTACTAACAACTTGACTCCACCCACCCGGTCTCTGATGAATGCAAGTAGCCTATCAAGAAGGCAAGGCCCAACTGTCAAAATCAATAAGAATATGATGAGGGGCCCGGCTAGGGCTGAAAGCAAGGTATCAGGGGACTGCGCACCCCAAGACTCAAACCACCCTCTCCGCGCTTCCTTCACTATCCCAGAGTGGTCTGCGTAGAAGCAGCACTTTTCTAGACTAGGTTGCTTCACTGCCATGGGGCCCTTTCCTGTCAATCTATCCACATTATATTTCTTTTAAGAGATTTCACCGCCTTATATTTTTAAGGGAAAATGGGTGAAGGTCCATCTTCTGGAGCTGCTTCATGCTGACAAAGGGACTGTAGACCCTGCCTGTGCAAGGGGTGAAATCTTCAAATGGGTCCCAGCATGCAATGAATGGATCAGATTTTCTGAGGTTATTATTATCTGCAAGAAAAGATCAGATCAATTAGGCTAAGAACATTACTTAGAAATGATTAGGCCCTGGAGGAGTAAAAAGTCCCTCTTTGCCCTAGTGAGGGCAGAATACTTTGCTGTTTTAGAAAACACAGTGTTAAGGTAACACAAAATTGAAGCAAATATTTTGTGTCCGGATTTTTCTCATAGGAACACCAAGCCACCTCTCTGACTTTTTGTACAACATAGAAAAGCCTTGCCCCTCTCACTGAATGTGTTAGAACCAATAGATGACTATACGCTGATCATCTGAACTTTTGCACAAAGTCAAACTGTCGATCCTTAAGATTTATGACACATAAAACACAGTTCTGAGTTACTCTAAACTGCCCTGTTTTGTCCCTTCCGTGGACAATTGTTATTCCCTAATGTTACTGGATGAGGTATTGGTACCATGATGGCTCAAGAATTAAAAGCTTTTAAAATCCTTATGAATCTTAGAATTTCCAAATGATTGTGTACTCATAGAACTAAGAATAAACATCCAACCAATTTGGATGCTAACTTGAAAACCCTTGGCCTATTAGCAAACTTAAGCAACCTGGATTAGCCAAGGGGTTACCTTTAAATCAAGCCTATTTGGATACAGTTATTCAATTGCCTTTCTGTAGATTTAGAATCTGATCTTTACAAAAGTTATAGAAATATGGTTTTCTCTCCACCTTTACTTTAAATTTGTCAAATGACTTAATAAACCTGACTGGTTCTTTTGCATAAACACAGCCAGACTGGAGAACTCTCCACTTAGGGTACCCCGTTACTACTAAGAAGTCCTGGGAATTGGCTGAGACAGAGCAGGCCAACACCAATCATGGTATTTTAATGTCTCTACCTGTTACGTCAGGGCTACCCCAGGCTTGGCCATAACTTGAAGATCAGGTTCCATGATAAGCTACAGGTGACCTCGGGCCTCTTCCACTGGGTTGAGCAGAGCGTGACAACATCCCTCTTTGGGGCTGAAGCCATTCCCTCCTGCAGCAGCTGTCCTTGTTGCATGGCCCAGGCAGTTGTCAGTCACCACAGATTGGCAGATTCCTTGTTCTTCACAGCGGAGATGATTTTCGGTTCTTCCTTCAGCCGGCCTGCCTCTAGGGTCTCCCTGAGGTTTGTAGGGTACTTGCAGCTGTACCTGTTAACTACATGCTTCTGTCATTTAGACCAATCCCTTTGACTTCTATTTTCCCTGGAAGAGGGCCTTGGGGTCCCATACTGCCTTTCCTGTCTGCAAGAGGGCTAGGCCCTATTACAGAGAGGAAATATTTTGTTTGAGTTTATGCAAACCAACACAGTGCCGTAAACCATTAAAAACATACTGAAGGTGTAAAGAGCTAAAAACTATAACTTACAACGAAGTGCAATACACCAATTTGCTGTTGGAACTGCTTAAAAGAAGCATAAAGTCCTGTTGAAATAGAGCAGACAGTTTAACAGTATCCTAACTTATTTGATTCCATGTCAAAACCCTAATTACCAATTTTTAGGAGCACTGTAACAGGAGTTCATACCGTTTGTCTAATATTTTTTTCATAGATTTTACCAAAAAGGTACTAGAACAATTCTTCAGAAAAGAGTTTCTTAGTTTATTTACTAACATTCTCAGACCTTCTACACATTCCTGTACATTCATTCTGTCCTGTAACTTTCCTGCATTTTATTTTAAAAAACAAGCCTTAGCTTTAACAGAATTTCTTCCCTTTTTTTTCTCAGACATCTCCATCCAATATCTCTCTGTTACTTAGAATGCATTATCTAGACTCCTTATAGTTACACCCTAAAGGTATTACCTTACTTATTTTACAGAGCTCAATACAGATTAATCTCCCAAATTTGGAAACAAGCTGCTAGTTATTATCTCATCTAGCATAGCAAAACTACTTTAAAGCATTAAATCAGTTCCATACATATTCAAGAGGCTGACATGCTTACAATTAAAGTTCATTTGAATTTATGCTTGGCAAAGGTTCACTTTATATTAGAAATTATCCAGAAAACATTTAAAATTTTATCTTTAGAATTCCAGTTTTTAGGAACACAAACAATGCAAAGTTAAAATACCCAAAAGATTGCTACCAAGTAACAGTAAAGATTTCACACTTGTGAATAGCTAAGACTTTCAAGGTAAAGACTAGGTTGATACCTGTTGGCAAAGCTCACATGTATTAAGACTATCTCAATAATAGCACATACTGGGCAGATTAAAAACAAAGTCTGAAAAAGAAAAACTGATTGCTGTCATTTACTTTCTACAGTTCTTTTAATTTTCCATGTTTAGAAGCCACAAAATTTAAACGAACATTCTTAGCTCCTTGAATGTTAAAGAGATTCACCTTTTTTTTTTCTCTCCAGCAAGGGCTACTCTGGAATTCTACCAGATTTATCAGGCTGAGGTGATTACCCTATTGCAGAAATAAAACGAATATGTACCAACATAAAAAACATTTGAACTACCAATTTTTCATGAAACACAAGACCTTCTTTGATTTAATTGCAACAGTTTTTGTACCTTAGTTAATTTTCAAAAGCGGCCTAATTTCTCACTAGAATTTAACCTAAACTTATGAGGTAAAGCTCTGCACTATCTCACAAAGTTCTTATCTCTTTGCTGACTCTGGCTCTAGCTCCCACCCTCTCTAAACAGCACAAGTTCGGGAGCAGAGAGAATTTCAGGGATCAGGAACACTTAAAAGGTTTTACAATTAGACCTTTTAATTTTTTCCCATAAGATTTAGATTGAACATGTCATTTCTTTTCCTGCTCAACACTCAGTTTGGAACACATTGCCTATCCCTGGCTCAACAATTTGCTCTTGATTTCAACTTGGTTTCATTTAGCACTTCAACGTTTCACACAGACAAGACAACTGCAAACAATTGATGGCCACCACACACGCACGTGACACACACACACACATATACAGTTGATCGATTGATCTTTAGTTATGATTTGACCCTTTTGGAAGGGTAGAGGAAACTGAGAGACTGAGAAAGGAAGGGCAGTCCCCCAGGGCAAATAGCCCTGCTCCACCGGTTTGGACCTCGCCCTGCGCCTGCTTCTGTCCCCCTGCCGTTTTTTTTTTTTTTTACGTGAAGCATGGGCCAAGAAAGCGCTTTTGTTGAAAAAACCGGCCACCTAGATTATGGCCGAATTAAGTTGTAAACTTTATGCCACTATTTTTAGCTTTCCTAGTTTCTAATTCCTAGTTCCAAGTTCTGAATGCACCTTAGTGGCTTTTGCTAGCTAGAGGCATAGTAAAGAAAGTTAAAATTAGTTACGATGTCCAGTCTCTGGAGATAGATGTTAGTGAGGACAGGTTAGGCTGTAAAAACCTGTAAATTGAATTACTGCATTAATACCCTTTTGAAATTAATCACCACATTCGTGCCTCCTCTGGTTTGATAATTCTGTACTGGACCTGTTAAGGAAAAACTGCTGTTAAGCCTATCGGGTAATTAAGGTCAGCAGCCAGTGCTCATCTGCGCAGGTCCTGTTGTGCTACCGCTTTTTGCGTGCAACAGTTGGATAAAATTATTGGTTATTTCAGGTGAACTTAAAGCAAAGGTTAGAAATCGAACTTCCTTTATAAACTTGAAAGATCTTTCCAAAACGTCCCTAGCTGTTGCTTGCATTACTGAAGCTTATTGAGAAGGGTGCTCGGACCTTCACTCTGCCAGCTTCTTTCTTAGCCACTTCCCTTAGGGAAACTCTTGGGCGGGTCTAGCAGGTTTGGAAAGATGAGAGGCTCAGCTCTGAGTGCACCCTGCTGGGCCGGATTCTGGGGTAGAGATAGATGGACGCCTGAGCTCTCTCTTTCTGAAGCCTAGATCCATGAGGTGAAGCCCGAGCTGCCTGAAGTGACCCTAGGAGGGGAGGGGCTCCTTAACAGCAGCAGTAGCCCTTGCCTCCTAGAAAGCTTTTTGCAAGCTCCACAGGTGGCAGCGGAGTTGGAGGCTAGACTGAAGCCTTAGGTTTCTGCCTGTGCAGTTGGTGTGGGGTCCTATCCTGGTTCCCTTACTTCTGAGACACACATGCAGCAAACAATAATGCAAGTTGCCATTTACTGGCCATTTTCCCGTGTTCTAGCCGGTATTTAGGCCACGTGTTGTTGCAAAGGTCCTTAAGACGCTTTGGAGGTTCACTGTTTTAACAAGCAACCCAAGGGGGACTCTAACCCCTCCCATACTGGCCACTCCAGAGGGGACTCTAACCCCTCACATGCTGGCCACTAATTCAGAGAATCATCATGCTGTGGACCTCTCGATCAGTGATCTCCGCATTACTACAGGTGTCCCTGGGGCCCTCCCGGGCATCCACCACGACCACAACCTGTGTGTGGAGCTGGACCCTAACCTGCCATGGGCTTCCAAGAGATCGGGAGAAGAAAAGTTCTGTCTTGCTTGCTTGCTACCTTCTGTGGCCTTGCTGATGTTTGCTGCATCTCTTACTAGATTATGTGCCTTTCTGTCTTGGTGAGAGGTTTTCCTTCCTAGCCTTTTACCCTTTTTTTTTTTTGCCTGGGGCAAAAGCTGCTAGAGACCTCGTTTACATTCTAATTGACCTCCAGGTGTGCTCTAGCCATTTCTCTCACTAGTAAGGGGAGAGAGGGAAAAGGACTGCTGAAATTTGGTCTCCTAGAATCTTTCACTAGTGAGTTTCCTCCCGTTCCTCCCATGCAAGCTCGACAGGTGACGCGAGACAGACAAAGGAGGGGGTACCAATTTACAGAGACCATTCAGTTGCTTGTCTACCGGTGAAGAACTTAGCCGTAGTGGACTCAGCAGTTGTGACTTGCGGCTGACCACTAGGTCAGCGCCACCATAGACCATATGTTCTTCCTAGCAGACAGCCCACTCGGGCTCCAGAACCTTTGTGGGACCTTAAGGGTGCCGGTCGTGGAGCCACAGACTCACGCCAGCCCCCAGGGTGCTCATACACACACACACTCACACAGAGGTTATAACATTCCTCCCCCGCTCCCCCCTAGAGATTTCCGAGGGAGCAGCATACCTTTTTTGCAGATTTTCACTGATTACCTCCTTCTGGTGGAACTCCTCACAGCCACTCACTGCAATGTTCTGCTGCAGTAGCCAAAATAATGTAGGTGGGCCTCACTGGTAGCTTATGTGAGGCGGGAAGGGGAGAGAAATGTAATTCCTTGCGGTACATGATGTCAATGACCAAACATACACAGGTCACAATTACAAATAGGACAGAGATTACTTCACACAGTTTCACACTCTCTTCAATCACGCGGACCGGTCCTCCTTTCACTCAGACTCACCCCACACTCACCACTCTCACAATCCGGATTTGGAATTTTTGTTCGAACAGGTTTACTTAGACTGCCGTGATGAGCTCAAGAGAATCCTCGGTGTTGGGCGCCAACCTGCTGTTTCTGGGTTACAAACCTAGGTCTTCTCAGGACTCACCCTGAGGCCGGGACTCGAACCCGGACTTCTCTCACTCTCGACTTGGAAGGAGGAAGGAGGCGTTCGTGTCTCCTTCCCCCAGACAGAGTCGGCCATTCTGCTGAATAAAAGGTCAGAGAAAGAGGAGTAGAAGGAGTCTGCCCCATGGCCAGTGAGGCAGGAGAGAGAAATTCAGGGTACAGTAAGAAAGTCAGAAGAGACAGAAGAACACTGAACGACAATAACACACCTAAATGAGTTTTCCACAGACACGACAGAGGCAAGGGTCTAGGGGGTTGATTTGAGCCTGGTAAAAACCTGACAGTTTCACTAACAACCTGGAAGGAAGCGGTAACGTCTTCCTCCCGCCAGACCTGGGAGGAAACGACACCGCTTTCCTCCCGCCAGACCTGGGAGGAAACGACACCGCTTCCTCCCGCCAGACCTGGGAGAAACGACACGCTTCCTCCCGCCAGACCTGGGAGGAAACGGCGCTTCCTCCCGCCAGACCTGGGAGGACGCTGCAGCACTTTCCTCCCGCCAGACGGAGAAGTCCGGGTGTCCCCGGATCTCCACCACCACTGGGGCGTCCCCCAGGGCTGTGACCTGTGGTTCTAGGACACGTCTATCCACCACAGTCGGGGGGAGAGAGTGGGGGAGGCTCACGCCCCTACCGACCCCTCGATCCGACAGTCACTACAGAAGCCGGCACCCAGAATCAGACTTAGCGATCGCAACTATAAAAGGACGTCCACTTACCCAGGATGGTCTTGTCAGGGTGCTCGAGGCAGGTGGGGTCCCTTGGCTCCCGGATCCCGGACGAGCCCCCAAATGTAAGGGGTTGGCCACCCGATGGGGTGACTGACTGGGAGCCTAGGAACGCCGCACCTACCAAGGAAAACTCTGAGAGACCAAGTCCTATGCAAAAGCAAGGGTTTTATTAATAAGCGAGTATACTCGGGCTCATAGCGTGACCCCAAGCGGTCAGTGGCTAAGAGCCCCGAGCCCTTCCAGGGAGGATCTTTTAAGGAATAATTCCCGCGCTACAGAAAAGCCCGCGCATAACTATCCAATAGGTTTAAAATATTACATCAAGGTCTGCGCAGGCAGCCAATCACTCTGCACCAGGTAACCATCACCCACCAATCTGAGTGTGCCTAATACTTCTTTCCATATTTGGCACGGCATGGGCCCAGTCAGGTATCATACCAAATACAGAGGGGGACATCAGACGCAACCTCTCGGGAATGTTTGCCTTATAGCCCTCCCTGGAATTATTTGCTTAAGGCCCTTCCTGCTGTGCTCTTGTCTTGTCGAGCCATCATTTTATCAGTTACTTTCAGTTGAGCCATCATTTTATCAGTTACCTCGGCATTTTATCAGTTACCTCTGGTTCCTGTCTTTGTGTTCTGTGGGCGAGGGGCCATTCTTTCAAAATAAAGTCTTGGGAGATGTGAGAAGTCATTCTCCTAACAAAAAATCAAGGTTATGACAGTCCCTGGGCAAAACAGTTAAGGTCTTTTAGAATGTGTTAAAAAGTGCCCATTAAAGAATAGAATAGATAGCAGAGCCAGTATAAAGGTACCCAAGAAAGAATAGTATAGAACAGTTATGTATCTCTTAACTGTAGAGGGCTATCTAAGCAAGAATAGAATAGGAAATTGTCACAACTTAATAGTTTAAAGACCTGCAGTTCCCTATGTGAAATACCCCAGACTCTGCCCCTTCATGTGCTTTTTGAAATCTGATGTGCTCACTAACTGTCCTTATATCTTTGTTAACTTAAACAATGTCTCACTTATTGGGTGCTAGGGTGGAAAAGCTGTATTATACAGAATAAATGGCTGTGAGCTCACTCAGGTTTACTCAGCCAACCCTAAAGAAATAGGAGAAAATACTTCATTGTGTCAGTAAGCTATTCCCTCCCTTCATCTTCAGACCATTGGGAATGATGTGTTGTTTCTCTTATACATTTTCATGTAGTCTTTTTATTAAGTTCTCAGCTATTCTATTAGAACCTACCATCATTTCCTGAATGATAATGTATCTGCTTGCCCACCCCACGTTAATGAAAGAGGAATTCATTCATTCCTCAGTTTCCCTTGCCCATGGAAGAAGTCATTTTCTTCTTGCCAGATGCTTCATCTCCCTCCCCCATCTCCCTAACACATTCTTCTTCCCCAAGGTCCTTTCTTAACATTCCAAGATTTTTTTAGGCCCATAAAATTCTCCCTTGAATTTTAGGCTCACAGGAAGCCCACAAAGCCTGAGACAAATGGGGAGGAGAGACAAATGGGAAGGAAGGCACACTGGTAATCTTCTGTAGCATGCATATCTTAGAAATGTAAAGATCCCAATTTCCATCTAAACGTGCTACAGGAGGAGCCTTTACCTGTAACTTCTTTGTATCCTCTATACCATTTGTTAGTTGATAACTCCACAGAGAGCCTTTAAAAGGACTTACACAAAATCCCTTACTTTTAACTTAGTCCTATACTAAGTTCCTCCCCTCAAGGAGAGTACCTTCACTTTCTCTTCTACTTTGCAATAAACTTTTCTACTTTCTAATTCTGAGTCTGAGTATTTTTTTATTATTCAATATTTTCATTCTTGAAAATACTGAAGAACCTGGAATTGCGATTGAACACAGAGACCAGCCGTCACCGCTGCTTCTGCCTAACCTGCATCATTAATGACTGAAGAGTATAATATCATTGTTTTCCACCCAACACCTTGCACCAGTATCCTTCATTGTGCATCTGTGATAGTATGTTGCAGGACTCCTAAGGGCCGCTGCATCTGCTCTGGATTGCCTCCTGCAAATCACTTCAGATAAGGAGGTAGTCTAAATGTGGCAGTTTATCCGACCATGTATGCTGTACTAGCTGGTATAAATATTCTCCCATGCTACCACAATCATCGTGGGACTAGCTAGATCTTACCAGCATATTAACCTGGCCACGTAGGACACCTAAGTAATTAGACCAGAGAGAAATGCTGTTTGCTTCCAAGCAAACAAGCATGGCTACCTGATATACTCAAAGGCAACTAAAATATAAATCTACAATGAAGTAGAGGAGACTTGTGAAGGCTTGGAGAAATATTTAACTGGCATTGGTGTTGGTCTTTGGTACAGAGACATGCCATCTCAGAAACCCCCTTCTCTACACTACAAAGGCATTCCCAGGCAGATCTTGGCTCAAAACATTAGCATACTAAAGGGCCTAGGTGGAGGTGCAGGGAGGGATTACCTAAGGACATTTGACCCTCCCTGCTTTCCATAACAGTGGGAGGAAGGTTTGAGCTGCAGGGGTATAAACTAGCCAGTTTTCACTCTCTCGCTTCTTGGTGGGCTCTTGCTAGCTGTGAGCGCTCACCCTTGGAAGTCTTCTTCTCCCTTTAAAAAGCCTTTACACGTGGTGGTCGCCATCTTGGCCTACACGTGGCTGGGGTTCTAGCCTGGAATCCTAAGCACCGGGCTTTTCCTTTTGCTGATTTGTATGCCTGAACCTGTGATAAGTAAAGCCTTTTTAAAACTGCATCGGATTCCTGAGTTTTCATCCATTCCTCGCCGGCCCGGAGGTAGAAGGGAACTCTCGCTTCCCGGCACTGTCGGGGACCCCAGCGGAGCCTCCTGACAATAGTATACACTAGGGAATGGAAAGGGATGAGTGAAAAGCTCCACATGGGAGACTCATGAGCACCTTCAAATGTTGTATTTTTAAGCATAAACGTTTGGAGTGAAAGAGTTGGCCACCCGATGGGGGTGACTGACTGGGAGCCTCAAACGCCACACCTACCAAGGAAAACTCTGAGAGACCAGGTCCTATGCAAAAGCAAGGTTGTTTATTAATATTCGAGTATATCCGGGCTCATACCATTGGTACTCATCAACACACTAGCTTGGCTCTTCACACGCTACCTGTCCAAATGCAAGGTACCCTCCCAATGGAAAACCAGCAGGACAGTTCTGCTGTTCAAGAAGGGAGACATTCACGACATCGGCAACTATCGCCCCATCTGCCTGTTGTCCATCATCACAAGCTGTTTACACGAGTCATCCTGAACAGGATTAGCAGAACACTAGATGAAGGACAACCATGCGAGCAAGCAGGCTTCCGGAAAGGATTCAGCACAATTGACCATATCCACACAGTAACCAAGCTCATTGAGATTTGTAGGAAGTACAAAATGCAGCTCTGTCTCACGTTCATTGATGTACAGAAAGCCTTTGATTCTGTGGAGACTGAAGCTGTCATCGAAGCCCTAGCCAAACAGGGTGTTCAAACCCAATACATGAAGATCCTTCGTGAGCTGTGTTACAGATTCACCACCAGGATCTCACCATTCTACAAAGAAGTTATAATTGATGTCAAAAGAGGAGTTCGACAGGGTGATACCATTTCACAAAAATCTTCAAGTGCCACCCTCAAGAACATCATGCGACAATTAGAATGGGAAGGAATGGGAGTGAAGATAGATGGTCGGCAACTACACCACCTCCGCTCGCTGATGACATCGTTCTAATAACACCAAACATTAGCCAAGTGGCACAAATGCTGGCTGACTTCGACAGAGAATGTGGAAAAATAGGTCTACAGCTGAATCTAAAGAAAACAATGTTCATGAAGAAAGAACTAGTTCCAGAGGCCCCATACACTCTCAATGGAACAAACATCTCTGAATGCAGCAGTTATGTGTACCTAGGTCAAGAAGTCAACACGATGAACGACCAACAACCTGAGCTGTGCAGGAGGAAGAGAGCTGCATGGAATGCCTTCAAAGGCATTGAAGAAATAGCTAAAAGGACAAAGAACCTCCGGCTCCGGCACATCTCTTTGACTCCACCGTTCTCCCTGCATTAACATACGCCTCAGACACCTGGGCCCTACAAAATCAGGATGAGAATGCTATTTGGGTCTCCCAGAGAGGAATCGAAAGAGCTATGCTTGGAATATCACGCCCTCACTCAAGTGAGAGAAGGAATCCGGAGTTCTGACCTCTGTCGCTATTCCAGAATCAGGGCGCTGTCTCGTTTGCCAAGGCATCGAAAATCAGATGGGCTGGACATGTAAAGTGATTTGGAGACAACCGCTGGACTAGAGCTATTACTGACTGGATCCCACGGGATGTCAAAAGATCACGTGGCCGCCCACCTACAAGATGGTCAGTCTTCCTTGTAAAGACCCTGAAGGAACGGTTTGAGGCTCTTCATATTCCTGAATCAACCAGATACCATTGGGCTATATTGGCACGTGATAGGGTCCAATGGAAATGTTACTGGCGCCCGCTCGAGCAAATTGATGAATAACGGGATTCAAGTGATCAATTGATCAAAATCAAAGCTCAAGGGAGCCGGAGCGATAGTCCAGCGGGTAGGGCATTTACCTTGCACGCGGCTGGCCCATGCCATCTTGTAGGTGGGCAGCCACGTGATCTTTTGACATCCTGTGGGATCCAGTCGGTTACAGCTCTAGTCCAGCGGTTGTCTCCAAATCGCATTACATGTCCAGCCCATCTGATTTTCGATGCCTTGGCAAACGAGATAGCATCCCTGATTCTGGAATAATGGCGGAGGTCAGAACTCAGGATTCCTTCTCTCACTTGAGTGACTTCTCGACCTAGGTACACATTCCTTCCCATTTTAATTGTTGCATGATGTTCTCGAGGGTGGCCCTGAAGAGTTTTGGTGAAATGGTATCACCTTGTTGAACCCCTCTTTTTGACATTAATGATCACTTCTTTTGTAGAATGGTGAGATCCTGGTGGTGAATCCGTAATACAGCTCACGAAGTATCTTGATGTATTGGGTTTGAACACCCTGTTTGGCTGAGGCTTTGATAACCACTTCAGGCTCCACAGAATCAAAGGCTTTCTGTAAATAAATGAACGTGAGATAGAGCGGCATCTTGTACTCCCTACAAACCTCGATGAGTTTGGTTACTGTGTGGATATGGTCGATTGTGCTGAATCCTTTCCAGAAGCCTGCTTGTTCTCATGGTTGTCCTTCATCTATCACTATCACTATCTTCCCATTAATCGTCTATTTGCTAGAGCTGGCACCAGTAATATCTGCATATATCCTGTCTCATGCTAGTAGAACACAAAGGCTTCCGCTTGCTCCAGGAACATAAAGAGCCTCAACCATTATATTAGGTTGCGTGAATGAACTAAAATAAATGTTACTGGTATTTGGCATATCAAATACTACACGAGCAGCTTGCAAGGCTTGCCGTGCGGGTGGCATACTGTTGTAGTCAAGTCTAAATAAAGCATTTGTTGATGAACCGCACGGCCGCGATAGTCTGATCTGCTAGGTGGAGTTATGACGAGAAGGAAGTCTGGATGTGGAAAATGGCGGGCCCCATGGAGTAGGGGAGGGTGGTCTGGCTTGTTGTGAGGCTCTGCTGGGGTGGCAGGCCAGGGCTACAACCCGCCATGCCTCCCGGGTGCCTCATGAGCAGCTGGGCACAGGGAGAGCAAGTAGCAGTTCTCCCCCCATGTCCGAGAGTCTCTGGTTCCAGCATACCTGGGCCGGATTGAAAAAAAAACTGCTGCAGGGTGGCTGTCGATGATCTGGGCTGTGATAGTCTGGTCTGCTGGGTGGAGTTGTGACGAGAGGGAAGTCCAGATGTGGAAAAGGGCGGGCTCCATGGAGTAGGGGAGGGTGGTCTGGCTTGTTGTGAGGCTCTGCTGGGGTGGCAGGCCAGGGCTAGAACCCGCCATGCCTCCCAGGCGCCTCATGAGCAGCTGGGACAGGGTGAGCAAGTAGCAGCTCTGCCCCATGTGTGAGAGTCTTCATCTGCTAATCCTGTTCAGGATGACTCGTGTAAACACTTTGTAGATGATGGACAACAGGCAGATGGGGCAATAGTTGCCGATGTCGTGAATGTCTCCCTTCTTGAACAGTAGAACTGTCCTGCTGGTTTTCCATTGGAGGGCACCTTGCATTCGGACAGGTAACGTGTGAAGAGCTGAACTAGTGTATTGATGAGTACTGATGGCAGATTCTTCAGGTGTTGGGTCTGACTTTGTCTGGGCCTGGTGCTGTTCCCTTCTTTACCGAGGAGATGGCATGTCGGATTTCAGAAGGTTGAACGTTGGGAATGACATATCCATCCTGTGGAATTTGGTATTTGGGCAGGTGGTTGTGGCTATCAAAGAGATTTGATATGTATAAATGTTTTGAATGGAATTAAAAGAATATGCGTTTCAGTAGATCTTGAGGTTGTGGGTTCCTTAGAGTTTTCTTATGGCCTTAATTTTTCTATAATAAAGAGCAATCTATTTCTTAATAGACAGCAAATATTTAGAAATTACATATCTTTAATCAAGTTCTAGAGTGACTATTAAACTGAATCATTTATTTATTTTTGGTTTTTGGACCACACCTGGCAATGTGCAGGGCTTACTAGTGACTTTGCACTCAGCAATCACTCTTTGTGGTCCTTAGGGGCCATATAGAATGCCAGGGATCAAATCTGCATCAGCTGTGTGCAATTCGAATGCCCTATCAGCTATTGCTCCAACCCCAATCAAATTACTTAACTGATAAAGGGATCCATTCAAAAGAAGAAATACAAAGTTAAAACTCAGAGAGGAAAAGAAGGTAACTGTGTTATTCAATCAGAATCTCTTTCCAACAATTACACCTTAGACGATTTTAGATCATTAGAATGTGAACTTGCTTATAAAACTGTCAATGTGTTGACCTTAAATGTCCATTCACGTTCTATTGAAAAACATTTTCTTCAGTTGCTATAAACAATAGCTTTGTGAGACAGTCATATTAAAAAGAGATGGTGATGGCTATATGTTTTCATATAAAGTCTCTTCTGTAGGCTATTTCTAAGATTGCATGGAGTCTGCAAAATATTTGTCCCCGAAGACTTCTTTAAAAATATCCTGGGTACCAACTCCGAAAACATACTCATCACAATGCAAAATCTTGGAGAGGTGACTAGTATAAGAGAGGGGGTATATACATATCTCACATATATATATGTATATGTATATGTATATGTATATACATATTAGGGCTTTTCACAGATACCAGATATTTCAGATGCTGATAACTATAGAAAGAAAATGAGAAAGAGAGAGATAAAAGATAAGCTTCACTCCCTACTCAACTTTCAGGACTCTAATATACAGCACTGTATTTTTACTTTTGGGTTATTGTCAATATCTTCTTATAGCTCTGTCAAGCACTATTGATGAACCAAATGTACGAAGCTAAGAATCCTTAGCAATAATTAAATATTACTGCTAAAACCTTGGAAGTCATCTATAGTCATAAAGAATGGTATTTGGATAAGATTTCTTTATTTTTTAGCATTATGTTGTGGCACATACTAGATGTTTTATGAAAGCGATTTAGTGAAAATAGCTGAAGAATATTTCTAATGATAAGTCCTTAGATGATAAATGCCTTTAGAACAGTTTTAAAGACATTTCTGTGGTGAGTCATTTATCCAGCTCCTTCCCAGTTCGGAAGAATTAAATAAGAGCCATTAAGGCTGAATCCATCTCTCTATACACTTTTACTTTCTAAATTTGCAAAGGAATCTGAGCTGAAGAATAGGCTTCAAAATGACTACATTAAAATAAACAATTAAGCTGCTTTTTGTATACTCTGTTATGAATATTGTAAATAAATTATTCATCTGAATGCCAAAATACATGTCACTTAAGCCTTTGGGATAATCAAAAAGTAAAGTGGGTTCAATCACTAAAACTTAGGAGTCAGGAAAAGAAACAGAAAAAAATGAGTTATTTAATGATAAAGTGCTGTAATATTGTAGTGAAAATATGCAGGCTTTTTCTAAATTACACAGTCTTCAAAGAATTCAAACTGCTAAGCACAAAGAAATAAGTATCAAGCAATTTTACATTGCACTAGACAGAAAATAAAGTTTTGGGTTTTGACTTTATCATTGTCTTATCTCAGGGTTTCCCCAAAGGCAAAGACCACCTTCCCTCTGAAGGTTAAGTGCTACTATTTATTGCCCTCTCTAATATTATCAGCCTCCTTTTCTCCCCATTGTTATTATGGTGCTTAATTCCATTGCAGTATCTCTTTGTCTACCCTGGCCTTCAGATGACACAACTGAATCTCTCAAAGGTGGCAAAGCTTATTGTCAGGATATTTTTAGTGATAAATTGCAAAGACTGCCCTGTGACCTTTCCGGGAAATATGATGAAGTGGGTTAGTTTGCCTTTTCACAAAACAGAACCATTTTACCATTTCACCTCCTTATGTCTTCTGATCCCTTCCTCACTATCATGCTTACCTATTGATGCATCTTGCCTCATTTACTGTGGTAGGTCATTGCTTTACCAAAGTTTCCAAAAGCCATTGCTGAATTCAGATGGACCTGACCACATTTTCAAACCATAGGTAAGTAGTTACAGGTCAAAAATTCCCTGGTCCAGATCACCAATGGCTCATTTTTAAGTAGTTCCCCTGATCCCTGTCAATACGAATTGCCCAGCCCTGTTATTCTTTTTAAGGTAGGTGCTATTTGTTCACACAGTTGGGGCTCTGTTCCTATGCTTATGATTTGATCAAAGTTCTTAGTCTTCAGTTATGAGGGTGGCTGAAGTAGATTTTTAGAAAGATAAACATCATATCCAAGACAGCTCACTCAAATGTTCAAATAGCAGCAAGGGAAGCAGCTCATTTTACCGGTTGGAAAGGTTTAGGTTGCCCCTTTCTGCAGCTATCTCAGTGCTATGATCATTTCTGTTAAGGTCACTACTTTTTAAAAAAATTTATTATACCACCATGAGATATAGAATTACAAAGATGTCCATGTTCAGGTTCGTCATACAGTGTTTGAGCACCCAGCCCTCCACCAGTGCCCACTTCCCACCACCAATGTCCCCTGATTCCCTCCTCCCTCCCTCTTGCCTGTCTCTATTGCAGGCACTTTGCCTCTCTTCTCTCTCTTTCTCTCTCTTCCTTCTATTATACATTGTGGCTTGCAATACATACACTTAGAGGTTATCATGTATGTCCCTTTGCCCATGTTAAATGCTGAGTTCTAGTCTGGTGTTATCATTTCCAACAATTATTAGCACATTGTTCCCTTCTCTGTCTTTCCTAACCTCTAACCTCTGACTCCCACACACTTGGGGTAGATTCCACCCACTGACAAGTCCTCAGATCCATGTTTTGCTTGACCTTGAATATTGGTATCACACTATTTTATTTTATATCCCACAAATAAATGCAGTCATTCTATATCTGTGTTTTCCCTCTGGCTAATTTCACTCAGCATGCTCCTCTGCATCTCCATACATTTATAGGAAATTTTTATAACTTTGTTTTTCCTGACAGCTGCATAGTATTCCATTGTGTAGATGTACCGCAGTTCTTTATTATCCAGTAATCTGTTATTGGGCAGTCTGGTTGTTTCCAAATTCTGGCTATTGTGAATAGTGCTGCTATGAACATAGAAGTACAGATGGTGTTTCTGCTGTGTGTTTTGGCTTCCCAGACTGTATTCCCAGGAGTGTTATGGCTGTCAAATGGGAGCTCAATTTCTAGTTTTTTGGAGGAATTTCCATATTCTTTTCCAAAAAAGTCTGTACCAGTTGACATTCCCACCAACAATGGATGAAAGTTCCTTTCTTCCTGCATCCACTCCAGCAATTGTTGTTCTTGCTGTTTTGGGTTGGGCACTAACTTAATATAGGAGCCTATGCCAAAGCTATGTTTAAGTTCCTTGCTTATCTGCCAATAAAATTGAGATCTCAGATCTGATTTCTAGTATGATCTCAAAAGTTACAAGAGGTGGAGTTATTCTTATTTGTTTACATATAACCCTCTGGCTTTCATAGTTTTTTTCAATTGACAGGTGACTGACCTGAATTTTTTCTCACTTTGACGTACATTATTTATTCACCTTCATCGTATGATCATAATTATTATTTGCCTCCATGCTTTCCCTGTGGCCAGTGATATCAATTGGCCAAATATTTTACTTTCTATGTGCACCTCATCTCAATCTGTTGAAAGTCAAAGTCTTAACAATTGGGGTGCTTCTAGAAGCAAGACATGCTAGTACCACTCCACTTTTGTACCAAGTCTTCTACTCGGGTTTCCCTAAAAGCAAAATATGAAAGGCCTATGGAATCAATTTATTGGGGGAATATAATCTCATAGACCAGTGGTTAAAGAAAAGATGAAGTATGCTCTTCCTGAAGAGGAAGAAAAGTCAGTTCAGGAAATGTATTATCAAGTCTGTTACCAGTAGGATGTATGAAACTTGGTATCATTAGAACTTCTGACAAGCCTTTAGAAATCTAAGAATTTCTGCATTTGAAAAGAAGAAGAAATTATCCATTGGCTCCTGTTTCTATGTTTAATGTGGCTCCATTGGTAATGACCTCTGGGTAATGCACTCACAAGAACTGTGGTTGGTTCCTACTAGCTCTGGTGACCAGCACCCCAAGAAAGGAACCCAAGGCAAAGCAGTATCATATTACATCTCTGAGCCTCTCAAGCCTCTGCTGAACTGTCACTATAAAAGTGCCTGGAGTGTCAGCTCAGTGGATTTGAGATGAACACAAGCGGTGGATGATATAACTGTCAGTCACAGTTTACAGTCATTTTGATTCCTTAATTTAAACAACATTGTGAAGTTAGCACCAGGGCTTGTAACATGACTAACCAACCTATATGAGTCTTAGAATTCGATTGGGGAACAGAAGATACACATAATAAACATAGTTTGTCACTGCATCGCATGGGTATAAATAAGTACTTCTTAAGGGTTAAGGTTATAAAGGTCATGTATTCGTCTGGAGTGGCCAAATGTTATTTTTAGATAAAAGATGATCATTTGATTAGTCACAAACTTTTATGGTTTCTGGCTATACATGAAATTGGTTTTTGCAAATCTTGTTTTTTGGAATTACTGCCATAATTCAAAGTCTTAAGAATGCATTCATATTACAAGATGCCCTTGAAATGCTAGAATCATGTTGAGAACAATATGATTCATATTCTTATTAGGACGTGTGGGCTATTCATGCTCAGAAGATGTGGGCTTTTCTTTTTTTTAAATATTTTATTATACCACTGTGAGATATACAATTATAAAGATATACAATTAAAAAGTTCATATTTGGGTTTTGGTCATACAGTGTTCCAGCACCCATCCCTCCACCAGTGCCCATCTCCCACCACCAATTACCCGGTTCCCTCCCCACCCCAGCCCGCCTCCATGGCAGGCTCTTTATTTCTTTCCCTTTCTATCTTTCTCTTTTCCTTCCCTTCCAGACTATGGATTACAGAACATACATTAAAGGGTTGTCATGTGTATCTTTTTGCCTGTATTTAATGCTCAGTTCTAGGTTGGTATTAGTACCCTCGACAATTATTAGCACACTGTTCCATTTTCTGTCTTATCTAGCCTCTGACTCCCACGTTTGTGATAATTTCCACCTTTGACAAGACTTCCTGATACAAGGTCATGTTTCACTTGACCTTGGATATTGTATCATAATATATATTTATGTCATACATATATATTTATGTATGACATACATAAATATATATGATATATATTTATGTATGACATACATAAATATATATGTCATACACATATATATATATATTATGTCATGCAAATAAATGCAGTCATTCTGTATCTGTCTCTCTCTCCTTCTGGCTAATTTCACTCAACATAATCTTCTCCATGTCCATCCATTTATAGGCAAATTTTATAACTTCATTTTTCCTAACAGCTGCATAGTATTCCATTGTGTAGATGTACCAAAGCTTCTTTATCCAGTCATCGATTCTAGGGCACTCTGGCTGTTTCCAGATTCTGGCTATTGTGAATAATGCTGCTATGAGCATAAAAGTAGGGATGGTGTTTCCGCTGCGTATTTTTGGCTTCCCAGAGTAGATTCCCAGGAGTGGTATGGCTGGGTCAAATGGGAGTTCAATTTCTAGTCTTTGGAAGAATGTCCATATTGTTTTCCAGAAAGGCTGTACCAGCCGGCATTCAGATGTGGGCTTTTATTGGTGACAACTTTTAAAAACATTTTTCAACTGTAGCTCTTGCAATTAATGTTTTCTTGATGACGATAAACAGTATATTCAGAGCTGCATTTTACTTCTAGTGATTTAATAGAATTTTATGATTGGCGTTTTAGGAGATAGTATAGCTTTTGGATGTACAGGCCCCAGATTGATGCCTGGCACTACATGACCCCCTTGTGCATTGCTAGCTATAGCTCTGGAAGCTGCCTATCACCACTGGATGAGGTCTAATGGGTGCTCCCCTAACCAAGAAGCACCATGTCTTGGGCCCTTGCATTAAACCACCAGCCTGGTTGCCAAAGAATTTCTGGGAGAAGCCCTTAAACCTCATGAATACTGCTTTGGAAATACCCTTAGCCAAAGATGTGCTTCTGTAAATTAGTAGTGTCCTCTAGTTTCAGTTTATCAGTACACTGCTATATCCCCTCCCAATGATCTGTTTGACAACTTCCACTTTACTTTCTTGTTTATAATATAAAACACCTTAAGCGTCCTAACTCATACTGAGATGGATGTAAATTAATGCAGTTAAATGCAATTTCATAGTGATTCATACATACTTTATTTTGTTTTACATTAAATTAAAGATGTGTATTATCTATTTATGTCCAATTCAATTATTTATATTTTAATTAAATGGCAGGAAGACGTATTGAAAGTAAACAATACAGCAGAGATGGCAGAGCTAAAGCATGTAAAATAGCAGTTTTCCACTGATGAATAAGTGATATAAAGTCATTATTCAGCCAAAAAGGGCATAACTTGTATAACTGTCACTACTGGCATTCAATTTTATTGCCGTGCATTGTTTTAACTCAGAATAAAATCTCACAAGAAATTAGAAACACTGATTTTAGTTTATATATCTCACTTTCTGCTTCACTATTTAGCTCAGGGAATTTATATTTACTTAAAATAGACATATCTATGAAGAACAGTAATACCAATGTGATGTGAGTTTATATCATTTTCTAACAGAAACAATTGAGTATAAAACTGTCAAATGCTTAATACTGGTGCATAGCAGAATTAGCCCTATATTACAACAATATCAAACTGATACAAGTAGACAACAGCCCTGTAAAGGCCAGGAAAATAAGTCAAGTGGGCCTGTCATGTGACTGGACTCAGCAAGGTGCTAACTTTCTATTTCCAGCACAACATGTCCCCTGAGCTACCAGTGGGGTGTGGTGGGTGTGGCCCTAGTGTTTGAAAAGCATTGCTGTTATAGCCCCTATAAATAAACCCTGGAAATGAGTATGATGAAAAGAATATAAAGAATTATATCAAAACATTACCTTCCAACCAGGTAGAATTTCTTCATCTTAAGAAACTATGAATGATCTTTTTATATATGTCACACTCTTCCAGTATGAGGTGATATCTCATTGTTGTTTTTATTTACATTTCCCTGATAATGATGCAGAGCATTTCACATAAGCCCATTGGCCATCTGCACATCATCCTTGGGGAAGTATCTGTTCATTTCTTCTCTACCCTTTTTTTTTAATTTCTTGAGTGGGATGTTTTGGTTCTTTTGTTCTTAAGTTTTGCAAGTACTTACCTATTTTGACTATTAACCCTTTTTAGGTGAATGGTAGGCAAATATTTTCTGCCAGTCTACAGAACATCTTTTATTTCGGTGATAGCTTCTTTTGCAGCACAACAATTCTTTAATTTGATATAATCCCATTTGTTTATTTCTGTTCTGCTTGCTTGTTCAAATGCATGGAGTCGTTGAAGACAATACTATAGTCAGTGTCATGAAGGAATGATTCTAATTATGCTTTCTTCAACATAATTTATGGATTCATGTAGTCCCATATGTTTATCTTTGCTTCTAATTGCTTTGTTACTGGTTTTTCATCTTTGAAGATCCCTTTAGCTTCAATGTTGTGGAGGGTTTTTCCTATATTTTCTTTGATGTACTTTATGGATTCAGGTCTGATACTGAGATCTTTAATCCATTTTGATATGATTTTTGTGCATGGTGTTAGACAGAGGTCCAAATTCATTTTTTTTACAGGTAGCTGCCCAGTTTTCCCAGCATCACTTGTGGAAGAGGCTTTCCTTGCTCCATTTGGTACTTTTTGCTCCTTTATCAAAGATTAAATGATCATGTATTTGAGGATGGGTTTCAGGATACTCAACTTTATTCCATAGGTCCACATGTCTGTTTTTATTCCAATACCATGCTGTTTTAACTACTACCGCTTTGTATTGCAGTTTGAAGTTGAGAAGGGTGATGCCTCCCATCTTCTTTTTTCCGAAGTGATTGCTTTAGCTATTCATGGGGGTTTATTATTCCATACAATTCAGGAGTGTTTGGTCAGTTTCATTGAATAATGTTATGGTTATCCTTATAAGGACCAAATTGAATCTGTATAAAGCTCTAGGGAGTGTTACTATTTCGATTCTCCCATCTATGAGAGATGTTGATATTAATTCTCCCAATCTATGAGCAGGCAATACGTTTCCATTTCCTCATGTCCCCTTTTATTTCTTGAAGCACCATTTGTAGTTTACTTTGCACAGGTCCTTTGCACTCTTAGTTAAGCTGAATATCTTTGTAATTGTATATCTCACAGTGGTATAATAAAATTTTTAAAAATAAAAAATCTTAAAAACATCATGGTATTTTCACAGAACTGCACTGAATCTGTATAGTGACTTGGGCTTGTCATTTTGACAATATTAATAAACAGAGGATATGCCTCCATTTCTTGTGTATTCTTTGTAATAGTGATCTATGGATTTCTTTACCATGTCACACTTTTGTTATACTGATTGCCAGGTACTTGAGGTGGTGTGTGTGGGGGTGAGGTAAAATTAAATTGTCAAAGAGATTTTTCTATATCTTTTCTATTTCATTGTTTTCATCTAAGAACTTCATGGATTTCTGTGGGTTAATTTTTTAGCCTGTCATGTTATTGTACAGGTTTATACATATAGTAAGGGTTTTATACATATAGTAAGTCACCTGGTGGTGGAAATGTCATATGGTTCATTCCCTTTTGAAAATAATATTGACAGATCAAAAAACTAAGAAGAGTTTCCATATGACTCAGCAACTTTATTTCTGGGCATCTACACAAGTGCCCCAAAATGTTATTCTGAAAAGACATTTTCATCCCTATGTTTATTACATCACTATTCACAATATCCAAAATATAGAAAAAAACCAAGTATCCTAAAAAAGATGATTGGATAAAGAAACTATGAATATATGCACAATGAAATGCTGTGGTGTATATGTTTCCAAGCCAATCACATCAAAGTAGACAGAACCAGGTGAAAACATAGTAAAAAGGAAGGCACTGAGGTCTCTGATCATTAATGAATGGTAATAGAAATTTTCATATTATCTGACATGAGGCATCTAATTTATAATACAATCACAATCACAATCTTCCCATTGATCATCTGTTTGCTAGAGCGGGCACCAGTAATATCTCCATATGTCCTGTCTCATGCCAGTAGAGCCAGGGGCATCGCTTGCTACAGGAACATAAAGAGCCTCAAACCATTATATTAGGTCATAGTAATGACCTAATATAATTGTTACTGGAATTTGGCATATCAAATGCAACATGAGAAGCTTGCCAAGCTTGGCGGCGGGAGGCAAACTCTTTTAAACACCTCCAAATAAAGCATTTATTGATGAGCGCGCGGCCTCGCAAGCCGGGCTGTGATGGGCTGGTTTGCTGGGTGGAGTTCTGACGAGAGTGAAGTCCAAATGTGGAAAATGGCGGTGCCCGTGGAGTGAGGGGCGTGGTCTAGCTTGTTGTGAGGCTCTGCCGAGGGTGGTGGGCCAGGGCTAGAACCCGCCATGCCTCCCGACTGCCTCATGAACGTCTGGGCACAGGGAGAGCAAGGGAACAGCTCTGCCCCATGTCTGAGAGTCTCTGGACCAGCATACCTGGGCTGGATTTTTTTAATTAAAATAATTTTTAATTAATCAATTCACTTAATAAAAACTTAAATTTGCTGTTTATTGCATTATAATAATCAGAACTTATTATAATACAATAAACAGCAAATTTAAGTTTTATTAATGAATTTGATTAATTAAAATCTTTAAGTTTTTTATTTTAACACTGTGTGATACAGTTAGAACGCTGTTCATGATTGGGTTTTGGTCATAAAATGTTCCAATACCCATTCCTCTACCAGTGTACATTTTCCTAATTACAAGTTCTTAATCATGCAGTTTTGAAAGAAGCATATATATTAAAAATAATAAACAATACCCTTCCCAAAAGAATTTTAACATTCTGGTAGTAGTCATGTGAGCAGTTAGTTCATGTAAAGATTGGCTCCATTATTCATTCTGGAAGAATGCATTATGAGGGGTATCCTGGTCACTAAAGAATAGTTCATTGTGGGGCAAAAGAGACAGCAGTATGGTGCTTGCCTTGAGTGGACCCTGAGTTTGATCCCAAGTATTCCATATGGCCCTCAAGCCCACCAGGAGTCATCTCTGAGTTCAGAGCCAGGATTATACCCTGAACATCGCCAGGTGTGACCTTCTAACCCCACTCCCCAAAAAGAATGATTTATTGAACTGCTCCTTATTGTTTTGCTTAGCTTGCTTATAGTAAATAAAAAATTTATGAAGCAATGACATGTATTATAGCATGCCTGCATGTAGCATTTAATAATTATCACAACCACCCTGCAAAGTAAGTTCTATCATTCCCATTTCATACACCAGAAAAAAGGGGCTTAGAGTTGGTGATGAGCATACCCAACAAGCAGAGTTGGGTTTAAAACATGGAGGGCTCCAAAACTTGACAACTAACATGAATTATTATCGCTAAAACTATTCTTTCTTTTTTTTTCTTTTTGGGTCACTCCCTGCAAATACTAAGGGTCTCTCTGGCTCTGCACTCAGGAATTATTTCTGAGGTGTTTGGGGGACTATATGGGATGCTGGGGATCGAACCCAGGTTGCCCATGTGTTAGGTAAATTCCTTACCTGCTGGACTATCTCTCCAGCCCCTCTAAAAGTATTCTTGAATCAATCCATGGGAGAGTTCCATTCCTGCTTATTGAAAAGTGCCAGTCATGTATTAGCTACTGTATAATAAAGCAGAAGCTTCTGCACTATTCTAAAGGAGTTGGCAGAACTTATAATTTTATACATTATGTATATATCATTATGCTTTTTCTCTAATATAGCACCTATTTCTCTTTATTTTTGCCTCTCCCATTATCACTTGAACTGCAAAACCCAACTTGTAGAACAGAAACGAGCCCTAGAGGATTTCTTATTATTTTTAAATGGTCAAATCTTTCCTCCAATAAGTTTAATGATTGGCGCACATGCTGCCTGGGTACACATGTTGCTCTGCGCCGCATGTGGTGCCTGAGCACGTGTGTTGCCCGTGATCTCCCCCTCTTGAGATGTGTACTCTCTCTTTTTACTCACTCTCCGCCTTTGGAGCAGCCCGCGTTCTCCCTTGGAGCGCGTTACTCTTTCCTTTCTTTCTCTCCTCCCCCTCACCAAAAACCTCCTTAATAAAACCTATTTTACTTCACTAAAAAAAAATAAGTTTAATGATTTACAAGTAGTAAGTAGGGCTCTCCAAAGTCTGGAACCCTTATCTGGTGATGTACCCTACTATGGTAAAATTCGAAATATCTTGAATTTAATTTAATATCTTCGAATTTTAGCACATTTTTTCTAGTGACCTGATTGACACAGGAAAGGTGTCATGAAACTATTTTTGCTTCCTCACTAACGGTGCTTTACCCTGGTATTTTCAATGCTCCATTATATCACAGATACAAAGAAAGAAATATTACTGAGCTCCTCTATTTAAACCACAGGCTAACCGTGACCAGGGTCACAAACAGTCCTGAAACCAATCTCAATTCTCTACCAGGAAGAAAGTAAACACAAGAATGTGTCAGACTGGGGATTTAACCTGGAGAATAAATGAAAATCCAGATATAAATAGAAAATCAAGAAAGAACTAATGGAATTAAAAAGGAAAATATCAGCCGTATAAATTAAACTAATGCGGGGCCCCCTGGTCATTATTAGATTTCACATTTGTGGTAATTCAGTTTTACCATCTCCATTTCCTTCTGCATTCCAATAGCCCTTCTTTTTACCACCAATTGAAAAAATAAAAATATTTATTTAGCACCAACTGGAAAAAATAAATATTTAGTAGTATAATATGAAGCGAAAAGTGGTAGGTATATATTATGCATATATAATATACATATATGCTACATTACATATTTGTATGTATACTACATTATGAATATATAATGTAATTACACATTATGTATATTATATACATACACATATACCTCAATATTAAATACAAAGTAATGTTTGCAATTAAACAGATGAGAGGCCTATTATTAAATTGCATAAGTTTTTTTCAACACTTTCCAGGTACTTCTGAAAGAAACAATTTATAGGGGCTATATGTACCACATACTAGGCCATGCCTAAGGCCTCTGTTTTCTGCTACCAAATAATTGGCACATATTCAGTGTGACAACCAGGAAATAACCTGAGACATTTCAGCCCCACTTCCTTGAGTGAAGCAGAACTTTCCCATTTGTAGAACACTGAGACTAAGCACAATAAAAGAAGTCTAACTTGGAGAAGTTCTTAACATGACAGATATACAGATTTTACTTAAGGACATGTTTACTGTGTAGCTACCTGTGCTATTTGCTGGGAGGTATGTTGATGAATACAGACAGATAAGGATTCTGCTGTATGTATGTAGCTTGTAGGTTGGTGTGGAAGCTAGCTATTAATTCACTCTTTATACATACACAAATTTAAAACTCAAAGTAGCAATAAGCACACACATATTGTTATTAGAGTATCTAATAGAAATGCTTGAGCTAAAATTGGAAGCGTAAGTGGGAATTTCCTTGGTGATGATGAAAGCCAAAACAGTTCCCAGCGAACATAGCAGCATGTGCAGTTACTCTGATGCAGAGCACAGCAAATATGGGAGATAGTATAGCTAGATCTGAGAGAGGGACAGGGTGTGTTCTGTGAGCTGAGGCTGTAGAGATAAATCTGAGAATACAGATGGTCTTATAACTCATCTTAGGAAGAATGTCTAGGAATAATTAATCAAGTGAAATGGTAGAATTTAAAAGCTGTAGATTAATTTCATGAAACATAAATCCACCAGTGGGTACTGTCCATAAAACTTACAGTAGAATCAAGTTCCCTGAATGTAGATTGAACTAGCACAGTGCACAATACTGATTATGTTTATCTACTCAACTAATTTGTACCATGCATGGTTCTATGGAAGCTGTGAGATGTAAGAGCACAGGTATGTCTGGGCCAGTTGGAGGGATCTAGAGACAACATGGAATATTCAAATGTTACAAGAGAACAAGTACTGTTGCAGCACTGCTGCCCAGAGCCTCTGCATCTGACCTGGAGTTGCCTCCCGCAGGTCACTTTGTAGATAGAAGGAGGACAGTTTGAATGTGGCAGCTCATCTGACCATGTATTCTATACTGGCTGGTATAGATATTCTCTCATGCTGCCACAATTATCGTGGGACTAGCTAGGTCTTACTGGTATATTTGCCTGGCCACATTGGATCTCTAAGTAATTAGACCAGAGAGAAATGCTGTTTGCCTCCAAGCAAGCAAGCATGATCCTCTGATATCTCAAGGGCTGATATACAAAACAACCATGAAGTAAAGATGAGAGTCTTGTGAAGGCTTGGAGAAATATATAACTGGCTATAGAATACTCTTTGGTACAGATGCATGCCTTTGTACTCTTGAAATACAGTTCATTTCAGAAGCCACTCCTCTACTCTACTCTGCAGGGCACTTCCAAGGCAGATCTTGGCTTGGCAATATTAACATCTCAAAAGGACTAGGTGAGGTCCTGGGAGAAATTACCTGAGGTAATTTGACCCTGATGGCTTTCCGTTGGAGGGGAGGTCTGGGTTGCAGGGATATAAAACCTAGCCTGCTTCTTTCTCTCTCTCTCTCTCTCTCTCTCTCTCTCTCTCTCTCTCTCTCTCTGGCTTTTTCCCCCTTTTTACTGGCGCCTCTTCGCTGTGTCCTCTCTGCTGGGCCTTAATACATGGTGGCAGCCATCTTGGCCAACATGTGGCCACAACCCAGCTGGGAATCCTAAGTTTGGGTTTGGGGTTTTTTCGTATTGCTGATTTGTATGCCAAAACCTGTGTTAAGTAAAACATTTTGAAACTGCACCGGATTCTTGCATCTTTCTCCGTCCTCTGGCTGCTGAACCCCTGGGACATAAGGGGATCTCTGACCCTGCTCCCGGACTTTGTGTGGAGTGTCCCAGAATTTCCCACAAAAGTACTACAGCTGAAGCTCTACAACTTGGGTCTTGCTCCCATACATTCTTGCCTATGGGATCTGGACCAGTCTCTTGCTGGTTCTTCCATCAGCAAAATGAGGTCTTTAGGTGTTCCATAATTTTCAACAGTGGATAATAATATCCCAGCATTCTGAATAGAATCAACTGAATATCCTATGGAAGACTGTGTAGCCCATTACCTGGAACCTACTAGGTGTGAAATTCATGCTATTAATTAAAACTATTATTCAGGCAACAATAGTAGTTCTGATATTTCCAGGGTATCATATGCGCATAGTAAAGAATAATGGAGTATTATTATAATTAAAAATAGAATGGGGCATGAATGCAGCTCTGAATTTCCTACCACTTAATTTTTTTTTCATCAGTGGACTCTATTCACATAGGCAATCATCTCACCCCAATGATTGTGGTGAGATTGTTCCCATGGTGTGAATCTGCATACACGCCAATTTTTCTTTGGCTTTCAAGCCAAAATCAAAGTATTGGTTCATGAGTTGTGCATATTAGATTTTCGGTTTGATATTAGACTTGAAGCAGTCATGAACTACGGAAGCAGGAAAATAAAAAATTAGCAATGTAGCAACAAAGCACATTATATCTGAATTGCTACATGATTTAGTATTTTCCCCAGACTTTGGGAAATTATTCTAAGATCAAGCTAAATAATTTTTGTATGCCGGAAATTATTCTAGAATAAGTCTAAGTAATTTTATATCGCCCCTCAAAATATCACACTTAATCAGCCTTGAAAATTCTGAAATGTTGACTACTAATACCTAACCACAATTCTCTGCAATAATGAGGCATTTGGAATTTGTGCTTTTGCTGTGATGATTGCTTAATCCAGTGCACAGCAAACTGTCACCAGGAACTGCTAATACCAGTGAACATCCGAATCTGTTAGAAAAAAAATCACATAAATGTGTAAGAGAGAGCAAAGGAGTAACAAGGTATTGACTTGCTTGGAGATAAACTGAAGGAAACCTCCTCCAATCATTAGCAAATCCATTGACTTTGGCATTTTACTTGGAGATATTACAAAACCATGGCAATTCTGAA
This sequence comes from Cryptotis parvus, assembly GCA_021461705.1. Lineage (NCBI taxonomy): Eukaryota > Metazoa > Chordata > Mammalia > Eulipotyphla > Soricidae > Cryptotis > Cryptotis parvus. Next base: position 94,587 of record JAJIBD010038761.1, read on the forward strand.
GCCTTGACTCTCCTCCTCCAACACGTTCATCACGAATAGCTTTGGCTTTATTATACTTTGACCTTTATTTGGACCTTTTGAGAGGTTCGTGGAGGTGGGGGTGGGGCAGGGACCACTTTCCGCAATATCTAGCAAGCTGGGCAGGTGATTTGGTGCTGCTCGAACTCTCTGATGTTGGGGACCACTAGGACCTCCCTGGCAAAGTTTAGGAGTCTCAGTGTCACACGTGGTGACTCAAGGAAGCCATATGATACTGGACTTGGAACTCTGGTGGCCCACATGCTAACCCCTGCATTATCTCCCTGATCCTCAGAAAAACTTTGCTTTAATCTGAGCCGAAGGCACCCTGGTCATCTGTACCAAAGAATACCTAAGCTTACTGTGACTCTTGGCACTGCTATGAGAACAGCACCAGTTCACTCTAACTTGCTTTCCTGGTTCTATGTAAATGCATACTTTGTCTGATTAAAAGCACCTTTGGCTTCTATTTCTCTCTTCACCCTTTCTTCTAATCTAGACCTACCATAGAGAACTCCCCCTGCTGGCGAGCTGTTTCAAACAGTCTATTGGCCTTGGCTTCAGGTGCAAAAGCCACTAGGCTAGCATTTCCAGTGGCATCTCTGAGCTAGGCCTCAATCACTTGCTCTTATCTATGGAACAGGAGCTGCAACAAAACCTTTTAGCTACTGATGTTCCAGAACAAAACTACATTACCAAGAGTATCTCAGAATAAGAGCACGGGATGCTGACAGCATGGAAACTTTGATTTTTCTTCAGTATCTGTATCCAATACAGTCAAATTTCTGATATTTTACTTGCTTTTTTTTTTTTTTTTTTTTTTGGCTTTTTGGGTCACACCTGGCATTGCTCAGGGGTTACTCCTGGCTCAGGAATTACTCCTCTGACAGTACTCAGGGGACCATATGGGATGCTGGGGATTGAACGTGAGTCCGGCTGCATGCAAGGCAAACGCCCCTACCCGGTGGACTATCGCTCTGGTCTGATACTTTACTTGCATTATCTTTACATATTTAACTTACTTAATAAACAAATTTGCTATAAACAGATTATCAGCATGGGCAGCATTTTGTTTTCTCTGAAGTGGCTTCAAGAAAATCACCAACAAAAGACAAATTCTACATGTATGTATTCTAGTACCAAAGCAGATTTGCACAATAATCGCTTTGTAAAGAGCTCAGAGGATTCACATTATATAGGAAACTAGTCCTGGCAGTCTGAAAATACTTAGTATGCTTTTTAAAAGCTAACATTTCTGAAGCTAATAGAATGAGATCTCTATTTGGGTGGAGAATGTTGCCAATAATTAATGATATGGATTTTTAGACAATTGCTAAACACTACAAGTGAGGATAGCTTGATTATTTCATAAGACTTTTGCTGATAAACATTTATCATATTTATAATAACATCAATGGATTCTTTTCATCCATGAGTTCACAAAAAAGTATACTACTATCCTCAAAGACTGGCCCCCCTGAGATGAACCCAGAGCCACGGGCAGAGCTACCCATTGTGTATTCTGTTGGGGAGGCACTGGCGTCCCCGACAGTATTAGGACAGAAGTTCTTTTCTATCTCTGATGCAGCTGGGGAACGGATGAAAACTCACGAGTCGGGGCGCAGTTCCATAAAGGCTTTTAATAGTACAAAAGCTCTACCACCCCAATGAATATAATGAAAGAACTCTAGCTCTAGTCAGAACTTAGACCATGCAAGAGAGCCCAAGTCTCCCACCAAAGAGAGAGGATCTTACTCGAGAGGAATCAACCCAAAAGAAGGGGAAAAGGAGAAGAGGCCTCAAGTCAGTCCCTTATATACACCAAAGTAATCTAACTGTTGACGGGGAGTGACCTGTCAACAAAGAACCCTAAACAGCTTGTAGAAGGTTGGTGCCCACCCTATCATAGGTATAAACAAAGGAATACTCCCAAGAACTAATCCCTTCTTCTAAGATTATCTCTTATGTAAAACACTGGAGAGAAAGAGAGGGGGCTGATATAAAGTAATACATCTTAATTTCATAGGCTTCATGTAATCTAGATGGTACCCAGGGAGATCCTTATTTCTTATCTGCACCAGGGTGATTCTGAGTATCTTGTTCTCCATATATTGAAAGGGTCACACTAGCCTGTGTGAGGGAAAATTAGTATGATCCTTCCTATAACTTAAAGGTAGTTTCAACCTAGCCAGGGTGGCAGTCTCCTGGTAAATTCTAACTGTCCCACGCTGGTGCAGTGGGTATAAAGAGGAGCTTTGCCCAATCTAGATAACATAGAAGTCTTATTAGATGTATAATAAGTCAGAACTTATTCAGAGTCAAGATGACTTCTGTAGCTTCACTCACACCCTCTATCAGTGTATACATAGAATAAAGATCTCATTAAAAAGAACCTTGACTTAAGAACATGTAAGTAGATTATTGGTGCTGGAACACCGTATGACTGAAACCCAAACATGAACATTTTTGTAATTGTCAAAAAATAAATAATAAATAAGTTAAAAAAAAAAAAAAAAACAAAGCAAAACAAACAAAAAAGAACGTAAGTAGATTAAGCTGTGAGTGGGTAAAACAGCAAGCTCCCAAACTAGCTAATTCTGTCATCCAGCAGTATTTGATATGCCAAAACAGTAACAATAATGATAGAATTGTCTTATATGTAAATAAACATGTTAAGTGAGAGCCTACCTAATACTGAGAATATCCCACCCCGGATGGCAGAGCCTGGCAAGCTACCCATGTCGTATTTAATATGCCAAAAACAGTAACAATTATAGACCTCATTCCCATGACCTGAAGGAATGGTTTGAGGCTCTTTATTCCTGTAGTTAGCAGATGCTCTTGGGCTACACTAGCGTGACAGGGACTTATGGAGATGTTACTGGTGCCCGCTCAAACAAATTGATGAACAACAGGGAAGACAAGTGATATAAGTGATCACTTAAATATTGTGCAAAAACATTCAAATAAAAACCAGAAGACTGTGTGTAGGCTTTGTCTCAGACTTTTTGACCTTGAAGTCTCTAGTGGATCTCATTAACCAGTGGTAAGAGGCAGCTAGAGTAAATTCCAAGTTCTTTTGTAACTTTCCAGTTGATTTTATAACTATAATAATAGTGGTTTTTTTGAAAAACACATCCCTAAATGCTGCTTTCCTGTCTTAGTGAGCTGCCCTAGAAACATGATCTATGTTACATATTCTTTCAAGTTATTATTTGCTTGAGGGGTCACCCTCTATGTTGCTCATGATAATTCTTGGCTCTTTGCTTTGAGGCTACTCCTAGAAGTCATTAGGGGTTACCAGTGATGCCTAGTACCAGGGATCTTACTGGGCCTCCTGTATCAAAAGGTATGTGCTCAGCCCCATGAAAACCTGGCCCAAAGTGATTTTGTGGAGGACGCTCTTCACAAAAGGCAACCTCAAAGGAGTGAAGAAATTGGGATGAAACTGAAGAAAAGTTATGGGAAAGAGATGAATACATATCATCCTAGAGGCACTTTTGAAGCTATAAACTGTAGCATGCAGTTTATTCCTCCTGGAAAGAATGTGGCATTGCTTTCATATCTCATAATAGTAAAATTAGTAAAGACCACTTTAGGAAGAGAAGGCTTTTATTGACTGAGAAAATCGTTTGCAGAATAAGATGCAAGCTTAGAAGAGTCAACATATTAATGACATGCTGGGGGAGCTATGGGAAACTAGACAGGCCAAACAAAAGCAACTGTGAAATTTCATTTCTACCACCTAGTTTTTTGTACTGAAATGCGTATTACTAGATTCTGAAATGTTCACGTGGATTCTCTCACTGGACCCTTGATATCACTTGATCACTTGATCACTTGAATCCCGTTATTCATCGATTTGCTTCGAGCGGGCGCCAGTAACATTTCCATTGGACCCTATCACGTGCCAATGTGGCCCAATGGCATCCTGGTTGATTCAGGAATATGAAGAGCCTCAAACCGTTCCTTCAGGGTCTTGACAAGGAAGTCTGACCATCTTGTAGGTGGGCGGCCCACGTGATCTTTTGACATCCGTTGGGATCCAGTCGGTAACGGCTCTAGTCCAGCGGTTGTCTCCAAATCGCATTACATGTCCAGCCCATCTGATTTTCGATGCCTTGGCAAGCGAGACAGCATCCCTGATTCTGGAATAGCGACAGGAGGTCAGAACTCCAGTTCCTTCTCTCACTTGAGTGAGGCGTGATATTCAAGCATAGCTCTTTAGATTCCTCTCTGGGGAGACCCGAATAGCATTCTCATCCTGCTTTCGCTAGGGCCCAGGTCTCTGAGGCGTATGTTAATGCAGGGAGAAGTGGTGGAGTCAAAGAGATGTGCCCGGGGCCGGAGGTTCTTTGTCCTTTTTAGCTATTTCTTCGATGCCCTTGAAGGCATTCCATGCCGCTCTCTTCCTCCTGCGCAGCTCAGGTTTTAGGTGGTTCATCATGTTGACTTCTCTGACCCTAGGTACACATAACTGCTGCATTCAGAGATGTTTGTTCCATTGAGGAGTGAATGGGGCCTCTGGAACTAGTTCATTTTCATAAACATAGTTTTCTTTAGATTCAGCTGTAGACCTATCTTTCCACATTCTCGGTCGGAGTCAGCCAGCATTTGTGCCGCTTGGCTAAATGTTTAGGTGTTATTAGAGCCGATGTCATCAGCGGCGGAAGGCGGAGTGTAGTTGCCGACCATCTATCTTCACTCCCATTCCCTTCCCATTCTAATTGTATCCATGATGTTTCTCGAGGGTGGCGCTGAAGAGTTTTGGTGAAATGAGTATCACCCTGTCCGAACCCCTCTTTTGAACATCAATGATCACTTCTTTGTAGAATGGTGAGATCCTAGGTGAGTGAATCCGTACTACAGCTCACGAAGGATCTTGATGTATTGGGTTTGAACACCCTGTTTGCCTAGGGCTTAGCTGACTGCTTACAGTCTCCACGAGAATCAAAAGGCTTTCTGTAAATCAATGAAGCGTGAGACAGGACGAGGCGGCATCTTGTACTCCCTACAAACCTCAATGAGCTTGAATTTACTGTGTGGATATGGTCGATTGTGCTGAATCCTTTCCGGAAGCCAGCTTGCTCGCATGGTTGTCCTTCATCTAGTGTTCTGCCAATCCTGTTCAGGATGGCTCATGTAAACAGCTTGTAGATGACGGACAACGCAGGCAGATGGGGGCGATAGTTGCCGATGTCGTGAATGTCTCCCTTCTTGAACAGTAGAACTGTCCCTCGCTGGTTTTCCATTGGGAGGCACCTTGCATTCGGACAGGTAGCGTGTGAAGAAGCCGAGCTAGTGTTATTGATGAGTACCGACGGCAGATTCTTCCAGGTGTTCAGGTCTGACTTTGTCTGGGCCTGGTGCTGTTTCCCTACTTTACCGCGGAGATGGCATGTCAGGATTTCAGAAGGGAGAACGTTGGGAATGACATATCCATCCTAGTGGAATTTGGTATGTGGGCAGGTGGATGTGGCTATCAAAGAGATCTGAGTAGAAGTCATGGATAATCTTCTCCATTGCCTTTCTGGAAGATGTGGTAGATCCATCAGGGCGTCGGAGGGCGGTCATCTTAGTCTCATAGTTGCTGGCGAGGCAAGGACAGGCGGCGGGGCGGTGCGAATGCTTTCCCGGCTTCTGCTGGCATCTTCCAGCAATTATTTCTGCTCTTCTGTCTTTTGAGGTCTTCTTTTTTTTGCTTCTCTGCACCAGTTTAGATAGCTTGGACGTTAGCATTTGTTCTCCTGAGGCTCTTGCCTTGCCGCGTTAGCGAGAATGAGCTCGAGAGTTTCTGAAGACAGGCGTCCTTTTGTGTCTTTCTCTCTCTCGGCATTCTTCGCCTACAATCATGGAAGTGCTGAACCAGTCCAGTTGTATTCTTCATCGATGTCGTCCAATAGTGGTAACTTCCCATGTTGCTGCAATGGTGCCAAAAGTTCCCAGTTGGTGATCATTCTGGGAGTTCTCTTCTTAAACTTTGCCGCCTTTTCTCCCCTTTGCAGGAAGTAGAATTTTGCGTGAAGGGAGATGGTGGTCCGATCCTGTTT
>JAJIBD010038764.1:0-15048 GCA_021461705.1 Cryptotis parvus
ACAATGTTCTAATTAGTAGTTCATTATTAGTAGTGTGTATTTTGGTAGCGGTGTATTATTTTAATACACTGCCCAGTAGCAAGTGAATGAAATAAAATTGATGCTAAATCAATCTTAAGTATATTAATCCGAATAAACATGTATTTGATTTATATATATATATTATATTAATATAAGTGTGTGTATGTGTGTGAGAGAGAGAGAGACATGTTTATGATCTGCTAGGTCATTTCCCCTTACTTCCCAGTGTTACATTACTGAGATTTCAAATATCTCTTGTAAATGACCCTCTTCATGGCACTCAGTTTTTCAAATGACAAAAATCAGATTTATAAAGGGTAAATATTTTACAGTACATTTTTTAGATTGTAGACGTGAAACTATTATCTTCTCCATGTTTTGTTCCAGATGTATTATATTGTAATATCCAGGATATATAATAGTCCAGGATGTATTCTAATATCTTCCTTGAGGTAGATATGTGATCAAAATAAACTATCATCTAGTTCTCAAATTTGACTATGTCAACAAAAAACATAACACATCCGACTGGATTCCACACATCACATGAGCACTTGCCATTTTAAGCTTCTGTTTCCCTCACCGCTTATGTCCCTTTTACATGTTTCATTGCTATATATTCATTTCTGAACTATGTCCAGATATTTTAATTTCTAATTTTCATTTTTGTGTAACATCTGCCTATTGTTTGTAAGATTATTTTAGTGTTTCTAATATAAGTACCATTCCACAGTAATACACTGTGGAATATTTCTTTGTGTTAGTTGCTAATTATATTTCATGGAGGTGATTCCAAGTAGTGCTCAAGAGTCTACAGATGTCCTCCCAGAAAATGGTTCAAGGTTAGCAATCGAGATGTACAGTGCTCTATAGGCAAGTCTAGAGGTGCCAGGAGTCATATCGCTCTCACGCGCATCATTTTTTCTTTTAATTGTTTATTTTACCACTGTGAGATATACCATTAAAAAATATGTGCATATTTGGAGTTCAGTCATACAGTGTTCCAGCACCCTCCCTCCACCAGTGCTTTCGATTCCCACCAACAATGTCTCCTGATTCCCCCTCCCCAGCCTGTGTCTATGGCAGGCAATTTTCACCACTCTCTCTCTTTCACTCTCTCTCTGTCTCTCTCTTCCTACTTCATTGTGGATTGCAATAAATACATTTAGAGGTTATCATGAATATCCTTTTTGACTAATTTCAATGCTCAGTTCTATGCTAATTTTTATTATTTACATAATTATTAGTACACTGTTTCCTTTCTCTGTATTACCTCACCTCTGACTCCCACAGATTTTTGCAGTAGATTCTACCCACTGACAAGAAATCTTGATCCATGTTTTGTCTGGCCTTGGATATTGGTACCATGCTATTTTTTTATATCCTGCAAACAAATACAGTTATTCTATATCTGTCCTGTCCTTTTTCTCTCTGACTAATTTCACTCAGCAAGATCCTCTCCATGTTCTGTGAAAGCTCCCGTGCTATATCCACTGATGTTTGGGAACCAGACCAGGGAGAAATAGAGGCCAGAGACAAAACTGATGTCAACTGCATAAAGGAACAAATATTACTGTATCTAACTCGCTGTACATTTTATTAGTTGTGGTTTGGAGTAGCATATTGTAAGAAGTAAACTTTTTGGATTTGGGACTATACCCAGAGATGCTAAGGATTGTTACCCAGTGTGAGGGACAAACCAGGGTCACCCACAAGCAAGACAAGCTCCTTAACCCCAGTACTCTCTATCCTGCCTGAGTTCCCTAAAATTTTGGTGATTGACCTCTCAAAGGGCCTCTGATGTGTTCTTTTCACAGGTCTACAAGCCCTGTCTATAGAAAGTAGCTAAAATGGTGTCCTTAAGCGAGAACCTGCTCATCTCAACTCCTTGAAATTTTATCGGACTGTTTTTATTTAAAAGATTATCTAACTTGTTTGGATTGTAAAGATGAGAAGGGGAGTCTCCAGTGTGTGTCCATAACCTAACCTGAAAGAAAAATATTTCATCCAATTTATCTTTTAAAGTAAGAAAACATAAACAGATCATTCTTCTTTTTGTCAGAAACTCAGCTGAACTGGCCAGAGACCTGAGCTCTCAGATGTCAGAGTAACTGGATTAGAAACAAGCCAAAACGAAAATAACAGAGAAGCTTTTATCACTTACTGTGGTATTATGAAGCTGAGCTGAACTCGAGGAACAGTCAACTCCTTTCTGATTCATTTTCCACCCAGCCAGAGCACTGGTCAAGGGTCATGCAGTTCTGCAGACTCCAAGGTTCAGCTTGCTGCCAGGGATGCTGAATAAAGGACTTCAGGTTTTAGCAACTCCGGAGGCCAAAAGGGTAAAAGGAAAGTGACTAGGGTGGGAAGAGGACTGAGTACAGACTAGAGCATAGAAGAGTTTTCTGTACTTTCTCCCTGCAAGGACTTTATGGATTGCAATGAACTGACGTACCGAGTATGCAGCAAGTCTAGAGCAGAGAAGCAATGTTTCAGAAAAAGCATTTGTGCTCATGTACTTTTAGCTTGAAACTTTACACAGATTTTGAACAGGATCCCTATTTCCTCCTGCCTACGTTTAAAGACAGAAGCACAGAACACTAAAATACAATGATGTGTGAAGTATATAATATGAGACACTTTTTACCTTAGACTTTAATACGGAGTCCATTAAACATACATCGCTCATTAATAACTTGGCGAGAAATAGATCTTTACAGATGATATGGGGAAATGCATTTCTATTTATAATAAGCGTATAATAATGGAATCTTTTTCGAGGGTACAAAGGCAAACTTGTGAAGTTTTGGGAACAGCACCTGCCATTTTGTAAAAGCTCCATTAATAGCATTCTTTTGCTGTTTGATTTTCTTCTGACATATTTCTTCCCATGAGTCCTTACAGGGTTGTTCAACAAAATGCTAGGAATAAATTCTCAGTAAGAATCTGCAAGCTTTAGATAGTGTATCACTTCACTTGTATCACTTGTCTTCCCATTGTTCATTGATTTGCTCAATCTTCTACTAGTGGGCACTAGTAACATTTCCAAAAAGTCCTGTTGCATGCTAGTGAGCCAAGGGAATCTGCTTTGCTCCAGGAACAGGAAGTACCTCAGATCATTCTTTTAGGTCATGAGAATGATGTCTATAAATGTTACTGGTTTTTGGCATATCAAATATGACCACGGGTATCAGACTCTGCCATGCAGGTGTTATACTCTCAGTAGTAGGCTCTCATCTTGTGCATTTACTGATAAAAAAACAAAGGGAGATTGGTTTTCTCTTGGGTGGAGCTCTGATGAGTTGTGGAGTCAGGATTTTGAAAATGGCAGCCCTCATGGTGTGGGATCCTCTGGCTCCTGCGGAGTCTCTGTTGGGATGTTGGGCCAGGGCTAGAACTCCCCTTCATTCCCGGGCACCTCATGTTCAGTCGAGCACAGGGAGAGCCAGGTAGCAGCTCTGCCCCGTGTGTCTGTGTCTCTGGATCAGGCATACCTGAGCTTGAAAAGTTTTCTGCTGTAGGGTGTATAAAATGGACTTAGATAGTGTATAAAATGGAAAACTTAAGATTCAGATGTAAAACTTAATTCACAAAAAACACCAAGGTGTGAGAAAGTTGTGTGTTTTTTGGTCATCTCTGCCACTATTCTGTCTTAAACAAGTCGATTTTATATTTTTCTGCTATCTGCCTTAAAGGAAAAGATCAGATATTCCAGGTTTAAAAATAACATGGTGTTTAGATATATTTATTTTGATTTATTATTTTTATTTAAAATTGAAAGAGCTATGCTTTGAATGTCATGCCTCACTCAAGTGAGAGAAGGAATCGGAGTTCCGACCTCCATCGCTATTCCAGAATCAGGGATGCTATCTCCTTTGCCAAGGCATCAGATGGGCTGGACATGTAATGCAATTTGGAGACTACCACTGGACTAGAGCTCATTAGCGACTGGATTCCACGGGATGTCAAAAGATCACGTGGCCGCCCACCTATGAGATGGTCAGACTTCTTTGTCAAGACCCTGAAGGAATGGTGAGGCTCTTCGGATTCCTGAATCAAACAGATGCCATTAAGCTACATTGGTGCGGATAGGTCCAATGGAAATGTTACTGGCACCCACTGGAACAAATCAATGAATAATGGGATTCAAGTGATCAAGTGATTTAAAAATATACCTTTCATGTGATTGCCATATCTTCCTGAACCCACCATTCTTTTCCACATGATAACAATCTATTATATATGATGTTCTTTATTTTTTACTGTTTATAGTCATTCATGATTTTGATTCATTATAATGGGTAAACTAATAAAATGATTCAATAATTATCTTTGTCTTTCTTATATTGAACAAACATCTACTTGAGTATTTCCATTTTTCTGTAAATAGCAACATTTAAAATTTTCTACTGAATATCATTATATAATATAATTGTATCAATAAATTTTTTGGGGGTGAAGGGTGGGGTTTGGACCACACCAGGTTGTGTTCAGGATTTACTCCTTTTTTTGCTTTTGTGAGTCACACCTGGCAATGATCATGGGTTATCCCTGGCTTCGCTCTCAGGATTTACTCCTGGCAGTGCTCAGGGACCATATGTGATGCTGAGAATTGACCCTGTTGGCCTCATGCATGCAAGGCAAACACCCTACCCACTGTGCTATCGCTCTGGCCCCAAGTTTTAATAGTGTGTATTGATTGTAGTTGTACTAATCCAAATTTAACTAGATGCTTAGATTACTCCCATATTTTGATATCATAAATAATTATACAATAAATACTTGGGTTTGTATAACATATACAGAATATATATAATATACATTGTACAAATAAATATAATATACATTTGAACATTGATTCCAAAACCCCAATATATACATACACACACACACACACACACACACATATATATATATATATGTATATATATATATATATATATATATATATATATATAAAAATGTGAGAGAGAACCCTACATTTTTAAAGTAACACACCAATTTACATTCCCACCAGTAGCATACGAAGTTTCCTTTATCTTCACACCATGGTCAATGTTTATCAAATCTATTTTTTTTTTTGCTTTTTGGGTCACACCCAGCAATGCTCAAGGGGTTTCTCCTGGCTCTGCACTCAGGAATAACTTCTGGCGGTGCTCGGGGACCATATGGGATGCTGGCGATCGAACCCGGATGGTGCCATGGGCCGGCGCATGCAAGGCAAACGCCCTACCCATTGGTCTATCGCTCCGCCCTCAAATCTATATATTTTTTTGCTTTTTGGGTCACACCTGGCGATGCTCAGGGGTTACTCTGGCTCTTCGCTCAGGGTTACTTCTGGCAGTGCTTGGGGGACCATATGGGATGCCGGGGATCGAACCCGGGTTGGCTGCATGCAAGGCAAATGCCCTACCAGCTTGGCTAATCCTCCGGCTCCCATATCTATTTTTAATGGGAACTATTGTCACAAGTGTGAGATGATAAGGTCTCATGGAGCTTACTGCATTAGCTTTATTATTGAAGACATGTTGAGATGTCCACCTGTATATAGAGGGTATAAATTTATTTATATTGAATGGATATTCAATAAAATGTTTTTTTTTATTTTTGGGTCACACCTTGCACTTTTGGGTTACTCCTGGCTCTTTGCTCAGGAATTACTCCTGGCGGTGCTTGGGGGACCATACGGGATGCCTAGGATCGAAACCCACTGAGCTATCACTCCAGCCCTGATTTTTTAAATTTATTCTTAAACATTTTATTAAGACACTATGATTTACTGCATTATGATTTTACTACTACGGACTCACAGACATGGGGCAGAGCTGCTACTGGCTCTCCCTGTGCCCAGCCTCTCATGAGGCGCCGGGAGGGATGGCAGGTTCTAGCCCTGGCCCGCCACCCCAGCAGAGCCTCACAACAAGCCAGATGACCCCCACTCCATGAGGGGCCCTATTTTCCACATCTGGACTTCCCCCTCGTCAGAACTCCACCCAGCAGACCAGCCTATCACAGCCCGGCTTATTGAGATCCACCCTGCAGCAGTCTTTTAAATCTGGTTCATCAATAAATGCTGGATTTTAGATGACTACAAGAGTATGCTACCTGCACGCAGAGCCTGGCAAGCTACCCATGTCATATTTGATATGCCAAATACCAGTAACAATTATAGCTCATTCCCATGACCTGATGGAATGGTTTGAGGCTCTTTATGTTCCTGGAGCAAGCAGGTGCCCTTAGGCTCTACTTGCATGAGACAGGTCATATGGAGATGTTACTGGTGCCTGCTAGAGCAAATCGATGATGAACGGGAAGACATTGATCCAGTAATACAGTGAATGGGCATATATTTGAAAAATATTAATTCAATTTGTAGCATATACATATGACATACAATAAATAGCATCTTCATTGCTATAATTTAGTAGTAATAGTCTCAATGAATGATACATGACCAAACATTGCATTAATATTAACAAAACTTTTATTCAACTCATCATCTCTTTGTAAAAAAGCAAAATTTTTAGTCCTGCAATAAAATTACTAAATTAGTTTTCCTAAAGTAAAAAACATATATAAGTATACCCATTTTATATTATAAAATATTAGATCACAGAGTTTACCTCATCCAGTGAAGTGTACAGATAAATTTTAAAGCCAAAACAGTCATGCTTATATGTTATTTTTTTTTGTTTGTTTTGGGGTCACCCAAAAGTGCTCAGGGTTTTGTCCTATCTGTATACTCAGGAATCACTCCAGATGGGGTAAGGAGACCACATGGAATGCTAGGGATTGAACCTGGGTCCCATGCTTGAAAGACTTGTACCTTACCCATTCTAACTGTCTCCACAGGTTTAACACAACTTGGAGTTTTGACATTGCTATGCATTGATCAAATGCATTGTTTCCTGTTACTTTGAAAGTGTATATGGTTCTTCTTTTGAGAATGTTCCGTATTTTTAAAAGTAATATAAAACCAAAATTTTCTTTAGAGTTCTGGAGATAGCCACTAAATAGAACTCTAATTATTTCAGCTATTCCAACCTTTAAAATCTAGAAAACAACATTATCTTTTCATCTCAATTACATATTTTTATTTTCTAGTCAAAAATCTATTAAAATAATCTGCTACTGTCACTCTATAATTATGCAATATGATATAAAAATATCACAGTGCCGCGAACCGCTCAGTCGGTGTGAGCTCTAAGTCTTAGGGGGTAACCAGCGTGAGAAATCAGGAGAACAGGAACGTCGGTGCAATGGAGAGACAGGCACAGACACAAGGGAGGCTCAAATACTGCTGCTGCCGTTTACTGAGGGCAAAAGCTTTTCTTTTTATGTTCAACAAATGCACAGACACAAGATTACACCAGTTATTTTTTAGCAAAGGAGACATTTTTAACAACAAAGAGTTTATCGTGTCTACCACATATGACCACCTTTTGCCTGCTTGCCTGCACCTGTTTTTCAGACATGTTTTTCTGACGTCTTTTTGTTTTTACATACTTTCATATTTGCCTTAAGTAAGATACATATTTTTCTTTTATTTTTGATTTTCATAGAATTACCACTAGCTCTATGCACATATTATAAGATTAACTTAACCTACTCCTAAATAGAAACTTCTATGCAGAGTTTATTATTGTAAGATTATTAAGATTTTGTACTAGAAAGTGTTAACTTTAACAGGCCCAATTATTTTTCACACAGGAGGTTTAGGAGGCTAATCACTGCATTCCCGTCAACAGTGGTAGCCAGTTGCCTCGACCCATAGGTCAAGAATTCTCCCTTCCCGCTAATGATGGAAGCAGAGGCCTGAAGGCCACAAGCCTTTCCTTATCAAGGACCTGAGACCAGCTCAGGCCTTGGGGCAGGGCGACACGGGCTGGGCATTATTTTACTATCTTTGTTTTATGCTATAATTGTGTATAATGAAAACTATGGTTGCCGCAGGCTTCTCTCTTTGTCCAGTCTCTTTATTACTCAGAGTCTAAGTTTCAGCATAAGCAAAGCGCCTAATTGCACACCAAGCATTCTTAGGGACAACTAAGGGAGTCTAGGGGGCTTTGTTGGCGACAGTCCTTTTTAAGGGCAACCGTCTGGTAACTGTCCCTTTTTTGGGGAAGTACCGAAGGCCATCCCCTGTTCAGTGAGCACTTTTCATGCTACGCGAGCCGGTGCCATGGGAGCCGTGGCATCACAGTAAATTACATATCAGTATCAAGTTTCTCCTCTTCCAGAAAAGACAATGACCTAAGGCAAATTATTGATAGCAACTGAAATGTAGTTTGATTTGATGTATGCCCTTTTTTAATCTCTTAGAACTCACATTAAGTAGCACTGTTGCTGAGTTAATATCTTTGTTTTGAAAGTCCTACTTTTTTGAAATGTTGCTCACAATCATTGTTCTTGGTCAGAAATCTCTGTCTATTTTTGCATTCTCATTATTCGTTATTATCTAAAATATTAGAATTCTGCTGAAATGTATGGGAACTTCTTTTAAGATAAGTGGAGAGAGAATAATGTTTATCCAACATTGTATATAAAAATAAGTACTCATTGAAAAAATTAGGCTTTACATATCAAGTTAATATATGTACTAAAGCATGACTCCTAGAATCTATTGCTTAGAATAGGTAGATGTTTCTGGAATGTTCAGAACTCTGATTAGGGGGCTAAATTTTTTCTAACCCATAATTTATTTCCCATTAATCAAATGATAGTTGTATCTTTCCATTGGGAGTAGTTCTTACATTATAGATTCACAAGAATGTTATCCATATATATACAAAACAGAAACAGTCCTGTAATCAATGTAATTTTATATTTCTGATGCAAAATTTATTCTTTATGTTACTCTCTACTTGTATCTATTCACAATGAATTCCTCAAGACGTGTTCAGAGCAATAAAGCTGTCATGAAAAGCCTTCAAGTGAATTTAAAAAGTCAAAGCCAAAGTGATATCAGAAAAGTTCTCTGCACTGGTCATATCTCCAGAATGAGGGCACCAGCTCTCTAATCAATAAAGTCCTCACTAAGGAAATATTTACCAGTCCTTCTTTAGCACCTTAGCAATAACCCTTAAGCCTGAGCACTTGGGGAATTTATATACAGCAGGTCACACATGTTCTCAGAGTTCCCACACTCATCTACCTGTGGATACAATGTCTTTAGTTTATAGGTGAATTCCCTTTCTAGGAAGTCACCCATCCAAACTCGGGGTTTGTAATCCCAAGTTTACAAACTCCTATGAGGTCTTCTCACCCCTCTTCTCTCTGCAAAAGCTTTACTCTCTTTCTCTCTGGAACCTGCTCTATCTCTCTCTCTGTCCCCTCTCTCATATTTTCAAAATAAAGCTACTTTACTTTATTATCTGTTTTATTTAGATATTATTTTTGTGCATGAATGGGCAGTGACCTGGAGAGCCTGTGACAGTGGTCTGTATTTATCTTATTTTATTTTTTATTTTGGAGCCACAACAGTATTGTTCAGGGCTTACTCCTGTTTCTGTAGTCAGGGAAGAGTCCTGGAAGGGCTCAGAAGACCATCTGTGGTGCCTGGGCTCAAACCTAGGTCAACTGCATGCAAGGAACATGCTCTATCCACTGTAATATCTCTCCAGCCATGGTACTTAGAATTTCAAGCCACATGTCTTGCAAAAGCTCAACAGGATTTTATAGCTCCAGTCCTTCAACTGCAGCATTGTAGTTGACAAAGCACTCCTGAGAATATACCGGGAAAGCCAAAACACATAACAGAAAGACCTCTGCACCTTTTATGTTCATAGAAACACTATTCACAATAACCAGAATCTAGAAACAACCAGAGTACCTGAGAACTGATGACTGGATAAAGAAACTTTGGTACATCTACACAATGGAAAACTATGCAAATGTTAGGAAAAGTGAAGTTATGAAATTTGTTTATAAATGGATGGACAATGAGAGAATCATGTTGAGTGAAATTAGCCAGAAGGAAAAAATACAGATATAGAATGACTGCATTTATTTGCATGATATATAGACAGGCTTGTCTACAACCAGGAACTCTGCCTCGTGGCCCCTGGATGGTTGATGGTCTGACATAGAAAAAGACTGGGTCCCCTGGGATGAACCCAGAGTCACGGCAGAGCCTGGCAAGCTACCCGTGGTGTATTCGATATACCAAAACAGTTACAGTAATGAACCTCATTCCTAACCAATTGAGACATTACTGGCACCTGCTCGAGCAAATGTATATGTAGTATAAAACCAATATCCAAAGTCAGGAAAAATATGGATCAGGAGGTCTTGTCAAAGTTGAAATCTACCACAAACTTATGGGAGACAAGAGGTTAGGTATGACGGAAAGGAACAGTGTGCTAATAATTGTTGAAAGTGATAATACCAGTGCAGAACAGAACATTGAATACAGCAAAAAGATGCACATGATAACCTCTAAATGTATGTATTGTAATCCATAGTGTGTAAGAGAAGGAAGAGAGAGAGATAGAGAGAGAGAGAGAGAAAGAACCTGCCACAGAGGCAGGCTAGGGGAAGGGGAGGAATTCAGGATATGGTGGTGAGAAATGGGTACTGGTGGAGCATCGGGTGCTGAAATACTGTAAAACTGAAACCCAAACATGAACATTTTGTAATTGTATATCTCACAGTGGTATAATAAGATATTTTAAAAAATTTCTGATTCTCTAAAATCAAATTTGGCTCCACCCACAGTTACTCTACCCTTGGATGTTTTCTAAAATGCCACCTAAAATATCATAATACCTGCATTGTTGTCATCACATAAAGAAATTCAAAGAGCTCCATGACATTATTTTTTATATATTACATAAATGCACATCACATCTATATGTGTATTTTCATATATGCATGTATATGTACACATATATGCATAATATACATATATGTGTATATATACATGCATGGATTTATGATAAATAAATAAATACCATATAAAGAAATATATTTATTTATTACTAAATAAATATGTACCACAGAAACATATGTTGAATTTTAACTTCCTCTTACTCAATAATTGTGCTGATATAGATGGTAATCTTTAATAAGTATTAAATAGTATTAAAATGAAAAGGAAATGATTTCATTTTAATATCCAATGTCCACATTGCACAGTGTGAATTGCTCTATTTATATCCTCTGTGAGTCATTCAATCAATTCACTTAATTAGTATGTAAATGTAGGTAGGTAGCAATCTAACAGTTCTATAAGAATCTTCAGTAATTATACCCATTGATATATATTACAAAAATTGCACTGGTTTATTTTCATTATCTAGCTAAATTATAGGAACTTGAGAAAATGCCTTTTGATAATCATATTCAATTTGCAACAAGGCAATAATGATCCATAATAGATGAAAATTGTGCCTTCTAAGGTAAGGTATGCTCACACCTGTTCTTTTATCTTTGTTCTGCTTTATTATAGTAACATGAAAAGAGACTGCTATCATGGGGATTCTATAGAGCATTGTCTCTAAGAGTTCATTTCAAATTGTAGTCTAACACAGAAGTTCAGTAAATTGATGTAATTTTAATGTCCATCTTGCCTTGTTGTTTTTTCAAGAAATAAATGAGACAGAATCCCTGACATATGACTCCAAGGTTTACTGGGAACAGAGCAATTCTCAGAGTGTGTATACAAGTCTGTTGTTCAGCGCAATGACTAAGTTGAGAAATCTGAAGTTTCCAAGTTTGGAAGTAAAAGGAAAGAGATTGATTTAAGGAGTTGCAATTCCTCTCCTAAATCTAATTTGTTATTATTGTGTGAATATTATCAGGCAAAATGTCACAAAAGGGAAAGATATATAGTGACTCCATCTTCTAAACCTTCCATGTTCCATAATTTCCAAGTTCATCTGTTCTGGTGTGTTCCCCAGTATTATTTTTTATGACCATTTGATCTCTGTTTTTATTAGATTTTGACTGATGACAACTACTAGCAAGAAACTGGAGAGAGTAATAAGACAGGAGATTCCCTTTGTGATTCTATGGGAGGTTTGAATGATATCCCTGTTAAAGGTCATATTTTTGATTGGTCTTTTTTTTTTTATCTACACCTAGATTGCTTTTAGCTTTGGCTAACAGCACTTACCACAGTCCCACCGAACCAAAGATAGCAATTGCTTAATTCCACTGCTACCACTAATTACTATCGATCTTGATGGATTTCTTCAACATTTTCTTCTAACAGTCCTTCTTTTAAATATTGTTTAATAATCACTTTGGACTGTGAATATAAGAAATACAGTATTGCTAAATCAATTAAGCTTTTATTCTAAATAATTTATCAAGTATAGGAAGAGATTTGACCTTTGAGATGTAGGATCACACATTTGATTTGACATATTTAAAAAACTTTGTCTAAATCCCATTGAACTCTCTTGAGAAAAGAAATAAGAACTAATATTAAGAACTTTTACTAATACTGAAACAATCATGCTGAGGACTAATATTAATATGGGAGAACTAATACTAATACTGAGAACTAATGCTAATAGACCAGCACATAAAAAAAGCAAATCTAATCAAAGAGAAGTCAACATATACAATAGAAAATCAATACAGTATCTTACAACTAAATTAGAGGACTCATAAGCATTTTCAAATTATTTGTGAGATAATTTGAAATATATATCTACACTCTTACTTAAAATGTTATTTTGAGAATTAAGGGTTTGCATAGCTATAGGAAGAGGTATTTCAATTTGAAAAAGAAAGGAATGGTTTAAAATAATCGCTACTAGAAAAGATACTGAAAACATGTTTTTCTTATATAAATGACATAGTAAATTTCTTAAACAAATGAACAATATAAGTGACAATCTTTCATGTAACTACATTATGTGTTTCTAGAAAATAAAATGTGGAAATGAAAGTACTTCTTGGCACTACGTCAAATATTGACTCCATTAAGAAAGTATCTGCTTGTCATCCCTTTATTCTTTGGTTCATTAGCATAGAAGTATGTTCAGAACATTTTTCACACAAATGAAAAGAAATCTATTAAACCAAGTCAGGAAGAGTTACTGCATTTTCAGATGCTTGATAATGTTACACAAGGGTAATTGGTCTTGGGAAGCAAAGGCTATATGAAACAATGTGGTTTTATAATGCATTTTATATGCATCAACTTTTAATGCTAACATTTCATATCACTTCACTTAGATCACTTTTCTTCCCATTATTCATTGATTTGCTCAACGGGCACCAGTAACATGCCAGTGTAGCCCCTAGAGCATCTTCTTGCTACAGGAGAGAGAAAAGCCTCAAATCATTTGTTCAGGTCATGGAAACAAAGTCCATCATCGTTACTGTTCTTGGCATTGGAACACAACACGGGTAGCTTGACAGGCCCTGCCGTGTGGGTGGGGGACAAGTAGGTCATAAATTGATTAAAAAATCACATCTAATTCCACTTGCAAGCAAAATAAAAGCCATTTCAGGCGCCAGAGGAATAGTCGGCAGATAAGTCACTTGCCTTCAAGCAAACAATCTAAGTTCAATACCAGCCATCCTCTGAACATAGAGCCAGGAATAAGCTCTGAGAATTGCTCAGATGTGGTCCAAAGCCAACAAATTTTTAAAATTAAGTCATTTCAAAGTTTAATTTTAATATAACTAAATTGAAAATAACTCAAAAATTGCATTCTTTATTCCTAAATACACCAGTCTTCTTGGAAGTCAGAGGATGGATAAGGAGTCAGGATGTGAATGGATGAGACTAGGGAAGAGTCTAGAAAGAGATGTCTGATCTACCCAACTTAAAGGACAATGTTGTCTCCTTCCTACCCCACAATTTCTACTTAAGATACTAGGTGTTAGACACTAGTATCTAAAGATAATAGTTGTCTGTCTGCTATTCCAATATGAACTGCCAACTCCTCAATATTTGGGATCAGGGCAGAAGAAATTCAGATTTCTTTGCTACTTTCTTATTGCAGGACTCCTCTAAGAGCCACTGCATCTGCTCTGAATTGCCTCCTGCAAATCACTTTGTAGATAAAGGGGTAGTCTTAATGTGGCAGTTTATCTGACCATGTATTCTGTACTAGCTGGTATAAATATTCTCTCATGCTACCACAATCATCGTGGGACTAAGTTAGATATTACCAGCATATTTGCCTGGCCATGTTGGATCCCAAAGTAATTAGACCAGAGAGAAATGCTGTTTGCCTCCAAGCAAGCAAGCATGGCTCCTGATAACTCAAAGGCAACTAAAATACAAAACTACTGTGAAGTAGACAAGACTTGTAAGGTCTTGGAGAAATATTTAACTGGCATTAGTGTTAGTCTTTGGTACAGAGACATGCCATCTCAGAAACCCCCTTCTCTACCCTATAAAGGCATTTCTAGGCAGATCTTGACTCAAAACATTAGTATATAAAAAAGACATTAGGTGCTGGGAGAAATTACCTGAGGGCATTTGACCCTCCCCTGCCAGGGAAGTTACATTTAGCTTACAGCTCCTCCCAGCTCTGCTAGGAGGCTTTGAATTAGCTCTGGGTCCTTGTAAACAGCCAGATGTTCTCCTGAAGTTGCTACATTTCTATAGAGCTATTTTCCTTTTTTTCTTCTCTAGATAGCCCAGCCCATTCTGGGAGTTTAGGCAAATTTCTAGCTATAAAATAAGTCTGCAAGAAGAAAGAAGCTATCTTTTTCCCCCTTTTTGCCATTTTGGCTTCTCTTGGCATTTTGCTTCTCCATCCTCTCCATTCTCTGTTGGGTCTCAATACGTGGTGGCAGCCATCTTGGCCTACACCTGGCTGGGGCCTAGCTGGGAACCCAGAGTCCGGAGGGTTTTCCTGCTCTTGGATTGTATACGGGAACCTGTGATAGTAAAGTCCTTTTTAAAACTGCATCGGGTTCCTGAGTCTTCATCCATTCCCCGCCGGCCGGAGGTAGAAGGAACTTGCTTCCCGGCACTGTTGAGACCCACGGCGGCATCCCCCGACACTTTTCCAAGACTGTAAGTAATCTGAATATATGATACCCCAAATTTCAGGA
>JAJIBD010038766.1:0-14365 GCA_021461705.1 Cryptotis parvus
GCTCCGCCTATGTCCGCCCGGGTTCGATCCCCGGCATCCCATATGGTCCCCGCTAACTTCCGCCTTCAGAGTACTCCCTGGAGTGCAGAGCCAGAGTAACCCCTGAGTACTGCCATGTGTGACCCAAAAAAGCAAAAAACAAATAAAATAAAAATAAATAACTGTAAGTTGGGCTCTCCTGGGGAGGGTGCATTCCTTTCTGCGTCCTCTCTCTGAAATGATGTGACTACAGGATCTCTCAGAACTGCTCTAGGAATTTGCAAATGGACTAAGTGCTGCTCATGACAATTTATCCACCCAACAGAAATTCTTCTTAGTGTGGAAGAGCAAATTATCATCAGGCAGGATTTGTAGAAGAAAAGGGCAACCTTGGTCAGCAAACATCTGAGAAATTCCAAAGAACAGTTATGAGCAAACATAGCCGCCATTGCTAGACATACGCCAGGAGAGACAGGAAGCGGCCCCCACAGCAAGGCTCCGCCCACTATAAGCCAAGCATTTCAGGCAGGATGGACTTGTCTGTTGGGAAACCCTGTCGACGCCTCACCACATCCCGCATTGGTCAGAAAGGATGCCAGGGCAGACACTAGTCTCTGCGGATTTGGAAAAGGACAAAGCATGCAAAGGATCTGAGACAGGAAAGTATTCTCAGCCTCTGGGGCCACCCCGCTGATCTTCACTTAGAACCTGATTTCTTCAGTCCTCCGACCGCCCAAGGCCATTGGGCTTGAGCGGTGCTATTTCTTGATGAGCCTCTGAGCACACACTGAGAAAGCTTATTTGACCCACTGTGGGAAAGATCAATCCTACAATCCCCACAGTAGTCTAAGTGATGTGCCCTCTAGCACGCCTAAAAGCTACTTTCATTGCTATGCATTTAACCATCTAGAGCAGTTAATTTCAAAGGCAATTCCAGCTGATATAGTATGTATTCTTCTTTTTCACTTAAAAAAATGTAACCCACTGTACGAAAAAGGGAAAACAAAGGGGAAAACAGAAAAGGAAAAAAAACTGTGCCTGATTAGAGGTAGGTTGGGGGTGGAGGCGCTGGAGACATTTGTATCACTGGTACAAAGACCAGGGTCAGAATACCTGCCTGAAACTGGAACGCGAAGCAATTTGTACTTCACGGTGATTCAATATTTCTCAAATTTTTTCTAAAAAACTAGAGAAAAGCACCCAGCTCTCTGTCTCTCTCTGTCTCTGTCTCTCTGTCTCTCTCTCTCCCCTCTCTCTCCCCAACCCCACATTCTCCAACCCCTCAGCTACTGCATCTGTGTGATGTTATGGTTTCGCTTAGGGTCACACCCACTGTGCTCCAGGGTGACTCCTGGCTCTGTGCTCAGGGGCTTCGCCCCGGTGATCCGCCATTCATGTTTTCATCCTCATTCAATCAGAATTTAATCTGTCAAAACAACTGTTTCCCATCTGTGAAGGTCACCCCAGACCTAGAACTTTACAGCAGAGGGGAGTTCTAACAGATCCAAGGACCCCAATCTCCCACCCAGGCCATGCCTCTGCTTTCTATTGTCAACACACTGATGAAACTCTTAGAACACAACCCTCGCTATCTAGTCTTCAGAGAAAGGCAACTCATAGTGTTTTCTTCCCTGCCCCTTCTGTATGTCACTAGCCTCACCAAGGATGCGGTTCTGTCCCTCTTTGTCTTCCTAATTAGAGATACTGAATTTTCTTTGGCGCCCATCAACTCTGATGCAGCACAGAATCCAGGCTGACCATGCTGCCCCAACATCCATCCATTGTGGTAAATGCCAACTTCCAAGCCACACTGAGTGAGGGAACACATCTGACCTGTGAAGGTGAATCGCTTGACTCGCTTCGCAAATGGAGCACTAAAGGCCGAACACCTCTGAGGAAAATGTAGTCTGTCGGGCAAACCTTGTTACTCACTCCGAGTGTGAGAGGGATAATTGTAGGAACTATTCTGGATGCAGAGTGGATGTCAGAACAGTGTAAGAAGAGAGTATCAAGCTATTTCCACCAGGGCTTACATGTGTATGATTTTGAAAGAAAGCCATGTCCTAATCTCAGAGTGGGTTATAAATACCCCCCCCGTCTATGAGTGCTTCTGTGGTTTCCATCACCAGCATTTCAGAGACGTGTTTAATTCTAAAAATGTTGCTCCTACTAAAATATTATGAAGACTCAGAAAGAGAATTCATTTAAATGGTGGGTGTCTGATTTTTAAATGTGAAACAAGCAGTAGATAAAATAAAATAGTAGCTTCCAAACAGGGCTTCGCTCAGACTCACCCAGGGTGGTCTTTTACATACATAAAATTTAGTGCCAGGAATTAAACTGGGCTAGTCACCAGGATTGATATAGTTGGCGAGTGGCCATAGCAAGACAAGTGATTTCCAACACTGCTCATGATGGTTCCCGTGGAGATCATTCCAACACCAATGCCCCAACCTCCTTTCCCGCATCCAATTGTCTTCTCAGCCCCACACCTCCCCTGCCACCAACTCGGCTTGTGGATCAGTTCTCCGCTGTCTTGCCTTAGTCTACCGTCCTACCTGCTGTGTAACTTTAAGTCCCACACAGAAGAAAGATCATTCTATGTCTTGTCCCTTCCTTCTGACTCGTTCAGCCTTTGTATCCCCTACTTCCATCCACATCTTTGAAAATGCATGCTTTTGTTCTTTCTTTAGAGCTATTCTATGATGCTTATGAACCACAACTTTTTGATCCACTCTCGCTGGTCGGGTATCTGGGTCATCTTCATCATGGCCTTGGCTGTACTAAGCTGCAGCAATGCTCTCAGGTGTGCTGCTAACTACATCCTCTAGCCATCCTCAGATGGACTTCATCAGAACCTTCCCCAGGTGCTCTATGGGAAATCAAGTTTGCGAAGACTCTCTCTCCGAGGATTTCTACATGTTCTCATAGAGTAGAACCAAACTAGCTCTAACTAAATTGAAGACACGCTCAGAAGAGCATCTGGACACCCGGGCCCACACAGCAGCCTGGAGTTCATAGTCTAGACTGTTTGCTGGAGAAAAGAAATGTAAGATAAGGCAAGCTCCAAGCCAATGGACAGGACAGTAATCTGAGAGCAAAGTTGGTTTGGAACTGACGTCCGTACAGTATGTTCTAACCTCCAGTTCCCTCCCCTGATGAAACATGGTCATTTTCTAAAAACTATATGGAATATATTTCATATAAAGTATAGATTTCTTTCCCCTTTGGGAAGATCACTAGAAATGTGGTATTTTCATATCTTTGCTACCATAAACTCTATAGTAGAGGTTCCAAAACTTATTTGGCCTAGTGCTGTTTTTTCAAGTCTCCTCAGCTTTGCCTCCCTTGAGATCTACCTTCTTTGCTGAACGACAGAAAGTGCTCCCAGTTGCACCCAAAAGTATTACTTCACCCTCCTTGACCCCGATGAGTGGCTCCTTTTTAATTCCGGAGTCCAGAGACGAGATCAGGGCTCCGAGATGTCTCTAGTTTCCTTGTAAAGAGTAAAACAGTGTCAAGCTCCGCAGTAGCTCCTGAAAGGCCTTTGATCTTCATTGCTTCATTATTACTGCTGGTTTGACTTTAGTGTTTCGTTGACACCTGCAGCGCTCAGGCTTAGTCTCGGCTCTGTGCTCACGTGACAACTTCTGGCAGTGCCCGGGTTCATATTTGGTGCCAAGGATCAAACCCAGGTCAACCGTAGTGCCTGATGAGCTGTATTATTCTCTTCAGCCCCGCTTCCACTTTCTTTTTATTTAATAAAGAAATAGGGGGTATGATTCGGGGGCCTCATAGGGTCCATTTTGTCCCTAAGTAGGACGGGGCTGAGGACAATGGAAGAGACTGTAGGGGACTTGCTTCTAAGCCCCAAGGGAGTTCTGTTGGAGACTATACATCTCTTATCTACAGTTAGTTAATGTCTTTTTGTGCCTTAGCTCCTGGCAGCTGCCATTAAGCTACTTCTACCACTTAAAGAGTCACATTCCTAGTTCACATTATCTCGGGATTTTTTTTACCCCAGGCAATTTTGGTGACATAGATTCACAGTATTTAAGCCATCACCGACTTTAGATCTTGTCCTTGAACGGCTTCCATAATTTTTGCAGTTTTCAAAAAAACCTTTTTTTTTTTAATCTGCTTTTGCTCTGGAAATAGGTGAAATGCTGCTTTAGGAATCTCCCAATCACAAACAGAAGAAATAAAAACATAAACAAAACAAATAAACAACCAGGACACAAGGATTTACTTTGGAAACCTCACTGAGGAGATAAGAAATGGGTTGTTTTGTGGGAAATAACACAAGTGAAATGTCACTAGGGCCCGAGTCATGATGGGGTTTTCAATCAACCCCTGTGGGAGTCTATGGGGTGCTACCCCACCATCTGCATTCCAGTGTTTTCCTTGGTAAATTTCTCCCTCCTCCACTTATTGCGCCAGTCCCTGAAGTTGGGACTCCAAAGTCCTCAATCTTCCAGTCTCTCCAAGCCTCCCAGAACCCCCACTTTTCCACCTTATTCTTGGCCACTCCATCATAGCAGATATTTGCCACACAGGAGTAAGGGAGAGACACATTTTAATTTGTTGACGCATTAATTAGCTTTTTAAATGTTTTAGGGGGAGACACTTTAAAGCAGCCACATACGGTGTTTAGATTTTTCTATCTAGATCTGAAGTGATCCCCAGTTTCTTACTTGGATCCATTCACGTCTAAACATTGGCACTCACTTTCCTTTTCCTTTCTTTCTGCTTTCTCTATTTCCTGGGCTGAAACAATGAGAGGTACAGGAATCTTACAAGAAAAAGTGCATCTATAGAGCATCCAACTCCTCAAATAAACACTTACAGGAACACTGGTGTACCCTATTCTGGCTATAGCAAACAGTCTATGGAGAAATCTTGTAATCATAACATTATTTAAAGAGAATTACTTTGTTAATTTGGGGATTCCATGACTCCTTCTCCCTTCATTCAACCTCTTCTTGTACTCTCCTTTATTTCAAAATGTTTAAAAACCGGGGGCTGCACCCACACTCTTCCATGATAACCATAAAACATATGATCTCTAACAAACACTGTACATGCTTGGGTACTTTCATTTTGAGGAAGAGTAGGAAGCCATTTCACCATGGAACATGTGCCTGTCTGCCCTGGTCACTCCCAGCAAAGAGGGCATTAGTTCCACGCTTGTGTCCAGTCTTCCATTGCTATCATCTTGGCCCCAGCTTCTTTTCTTCTCTCCCTCCTCCATTTTTGGAGCTCAAACTCCTCCACACCACACCCCCATAGCTTGAAATCAATCTCACTTCTCCTATAGTCTCTCTAACTGGAAATCAATCTCACTATCACCTCCCTTCCATAATTGGGCAACAATGTCTCCCTTCTCTTTCTCTCTCTCATCTCCTATCAATCTCTTTTCCAACTGGAGATCAATCTCAGCTTTCTCTCTCATAATTGTAGACATCTCTCCCCTCTGTCTCTTTCTCTCCTGCCTCTCCATTAGATCAGTATCTCTCTCCACATGAGTTGCAGATGCACTCCCACTCTGATCAATCTTTCGCTCTTTGCTCATCAATACTTTCCCACTTATGTTCATGAATTTCCCTAGTTCTCAGGCTGTTTCCCCAGCCTCACTGCTCTGGATGTGGGGACTCTGGGCCTGTCCCATGAGACCTTCCATTCACGTGGTATAGGCTTCCCCATTGGTGCTATCTGTAGCCAAGAGGTTCTGCCTGACCTTGCTGTCTCGGGTTCTCCCAATCTAAGGATCTTGGCCCCTCCACTCAGGGTGGAGGAAGTCTGCAGCCAGAACGGACAAATCTCCAGGAGAGAACAGTGACGCGAACATCAGCTGGGCCATCACTCCGCTCATCTGTGCTAAGTCTTCTGGCCCAGGAACCAGCCATATTTGTCCCTGTACCCTGGGCAAGGAGTTTCCCTACATCAGAATTTCTGGACTAGTTTATTTAAAATCTGAACAGAAAAGCAAAAATGCAAAGAACTCCTGAACTTAAAATTATTTTCTCCCTGAAAGACTTTGCTTTATACCTCCTCTCAGGTTAACACTTTCATAACATTCCTACCGTGCGTTCTTCGAGAGGTACAGCTAGCAGGTGGGTCTCATCTGAATTTGTTTAAAAACTCTTTGCTAGGGTACAAAAATCATTCATTCCAAGCTACCATTCTCGCTTGTAAAGTGGATGGTAAGATACAAATACTAGAAAAGAAAATTATCCCAGAAAGCACACACAGGCTTTCTTACTCAAAATTCTCTCTTAGAAAATATATACATATAATACCCTGAATACTTCCATTTGTCAGGAAAAACATTGCTTTGAATTCCTCAAAAGAGCACACAAATATAAATAAATGCTCTATACTAATATTACAAGTATGCTTATACCTGATACCATGATGGATAACTGAAAAACAACAAATATTCAAATATAATAAGTCTACAGTCAAAGGATTATGGAGCTTGTTATATAGCTATTTACACATGTAAGTGCAGAAAAGGATATAGAAAAGATAAAAGTGTGCTCTTTGCTTTAACAGCTCAATGGTAAAAAGAGTATGAAACTATACAATATCATGACTTCTTGGTACACAAAGTGTGCTATTCAAAACACTATATAACAATAAATAGATACTAGTACCATCATGTTTGTTGGGCTGTTAACTATAGAGATATATTCACCTTTTTCATCTCTCATTTTCTTTTTTTCTCTCTTTCATAGCTCATTTCTATTATGTCTAATTATTTTAAAATTCAATGGATAAATCAAAACTAATATAAATTAAATATTTAATTAAAAGTGTACATGCTTCACACAAAATTGTAAGGGGTAAAGTCCTTGCTTGGGTCCATTAGAGTCTTAACAATCATAGTGCTGAGAGATGGTGCCATGTTTAGTGCTTGCAGGCAGCCAACCCTGCAGATAATTCCTAGGGCACACCCAGGGCTGACTGAGCACATTGTGAGTAAGCTCCCGAGCACTGCTGGGTATGGCTCAGAACATCCCTGCCCCACAAAAAATATACACTACACATGTATATATACATATACACCACACACATATAGTATAGCACAGACATATTACGCTGCACACACACGTGTGTGTGCGTATGTGTGTGTGTGTATATGTGTCAGCCATCGAGGCATTGCAAGTACCTGGCTGCACTGGAAGGCGGGCAGACAGGAGACAGGCTTGTCTACACCCAGGGCTCTGCCCCAGGCCCTGGATGGTTGATGGTTTGACAAGAAGACTCTCAGCCCCCCCTGGGATAAACCCAGAGCCACAGCAGAGCCTGGCAAGCTACCATGGTGTATTTGATATGCCTAAAACAATTTAATAATGGACTCCTTATTCCGAACAAATAGAGACTCTTTACTGGCGCCCGCTTGAGCAAATGGATGAACAATGGGAAGACAAGCGATACAAGTAATATATATATATATATATGTTATATATATATATATATACATACATATATATATGTATATATATATGTGTGTGTATTAAATATGTACACATTTATGTGTATTATTTATGAGACAGGACATATGGAGATACACAGAGGTCTCCGCTTCTAGCAAATAGATGATTAACAGAAGATAGTGATAGTGATAGATAGGGGTGTGTGTGTGTGTGTATATATAAATATATATATGTAGTATATATGTGTGCATACATATATTTTTTCCATCAAGAGGAAATCACTCCTGGCAGTGTACGTGAGGCCGCCATCTCCCCTCTCTCCCCTGCTCTCTCTTCCCATCTCCCTGTCTCCTCCCTATTTATTTTTATTAATTTGTTTATTTATCTATACTTATCTAGGCCCCATCTCCATCTCTCTTTCTCTCTGTGACCTTCCCCCTCCCTATTTTTATCTATCTCTCTATCTATCTGTTTATTTGTTTATTCATTCCCATTCATTCACTTATTTATTTATGCTTTTGGGGCCACACCCAAAGTAATGTCTAGGGGTGACTCTTGGTTTCCCACTTAGAATTACTCTCCCGGTGGTGCTCAGGGGACCATGGGATGCCAGAGATTGAACCCGGTTGTTGGCCACCTCAGATTTTCTTTTCTTCTCTCTCCTTCCTCTTCCTTCCTTCTTTCTCTCTTTCTTTCTTTCTTTCTTCTTTCCTTTCTTTCCTTCCTTCCTTCTTTCTCTTCCTTCCTTTCCTTCCTTCTTTCTTTCTTTCTTTCTTTCTTTTCTTCTTTCTTTCTTTCTTTTCTTTTCTCTCTTTCTTTCTGTCTTTCTCTTTCTCTTTCTTCTCTCTCTTTCTTTCTTTTTCTTTTTCTTTCTCTTTTCTTTCTCTCTTTCTTTCCCTCTTCCCTTCCTTCCTTCCTTCCTCCTTTCCTTCTCTCTCTCCTCCTTTCCTCCTTCTTCCCTTCCTTCTTCCTTCCTTTCCTTTCTTTCCTCCCTTCCTTTCTTTGATTTTTAAATTTTATTTTTTTAAATTTTTTAATTTTTGAATTCAAATTAAATTTAAATGTTTTTTTTGTTTTTTTTATTTTTTTATTATACCACCACAAGAACAACATAACAAAGATGTTCATAATTGTCTCAGTCATATTGTTCCAGCACCCATCCCTTCACCAGTGCCCCCATTCCCACCACCAATGTCCCCCATTCTCTCCCCAGTCTCCAGAGCAGGCATTTCCTTTCGCTTCTTTCGGTTCGTCTCTCTCTGTCTCTCCCTTCATCTTCCCAATCTTTATTATACCATGTAATATATGAAATTGAAAAATTCAATTTTTTTTCAATCCGCCCAGGGCGTGCTCAACCGAGACTTGCAGACATGGGGCAGAGCTGCTGCTTGTTTCCCTGTGCTCCAGCCACACGAGGCGCCGGGAGATGGCGGTTCGGCCCTGGCTCCGCCACCCCAGCAGAGCTCGCAATAAGCCAGATTACTACCCTCCCCCACCCCATCGGGCTTTCGCCGCTGGCTTTCCACATCCTGACTTCCCCTCTCAGCCAGAACTCCACCCAGCGACAGTTCATCACAGCCTGCCTCACGCGCCACAAGCGGCCCGCGCGGTTCATCTATAAGTGCTATATTTAGGAGGTGACTAAGGGTATGTCACCTGCATGGCAAGCCTCGGCAAGCTTGCCCTGTTTTATTTGATGCCAAAATACCAGTAACAATTATATTGCTCATTCCATGCAGATCTAATATAATGGCTTGAGGCTCTTATGTCCCTCTTTAGCGGAACAGATGCCCCTGGGCTTCGCTCTTCAGCATGAGATATGACATGGGCGGAGATATTACTGGTGCCCGCCCAAATAGATGATCAACGGAGAATAGTGATAAGTGAATATATAGAATTACAAGGATGGTCATAATTGTCCCTACAACAAGCAGTGTTCCAGAATCCACTTCCACCAGTGCCACTCCCCGCCACCCACCCCTAAACACACCTCAACCCAAACCCTGCCTGCTCCCATTGTAGACGGTTTTACTTTTATCTATCTCTTTTGTCTATGTCCCTGTATTTCCAATCTCTATTGGTACCTTTATGGCTTGTCCCATGGATACTAATAATGTTTGATGCATCTATCTGATTGTTTAATAGTGAGTTCTAGTGTGACATCATAATACCTCATTACCCATAACTTCTCCAGTTTGATGCAAATAGAATGATCTTTGAAGGCATAATTGAGAAAAGATCCTGAAAGGACCTGCTGCACATTCATTAAGTCTAAGACAAATTGCGCGTTGCCTCTTTGGATCTGGAGTCTCTGTCTTGCTAAGTGTTGCCGTGGAAGCGGAGCTCAGGGCTGCCACCCACTGGGCCCAGAGGCTGGGACTTATGAGGCCCCCAATTCTTGCTCCAAGTCCAGCAGGCCGGGGCCGCCAGTTTGGCGAGCAGGCCCAGGGAGCTATGTAGACATGACCAGGCACTGGCCGTGAGCCTTTACTTTTCCCCCAGGAACTCCATAGGCCGCCACTGGCGAGGCTGGGTTACGCTGCAGCCTTTTAAAATTTTTAAAATTTTAAAATTTCTATAGGTATTTAGAGGTGACTACAAGAGTATGCCACTCGCATGGCAAGCCTGGAGCTGTCCCGTGGTATTTGATATGCCAAATACCAGTAACAATTATGTTAGGGTCATTCCCATGAATCGAATATAATGGTTTGAGGCTCCTTTATGTTCCTGAGTGAGCAGATGCCCTTGGGCTCTCGCCTTCAGCATGAGACAGGACATATGGAGATGTGCTACTGGAGCCGCCAAGCAAATTGATGATGAATGGGAAGATAGTAATAGTGATAGGTATCAAAAGGCTCTTAAGAGGCTCCCACTGCGATTCCCCATACGAAATCCTTGATGTGTACCCCCTTACATGTCACGCTTGAAATGAATCAGAAACATTTAAATGTTTTCATCTTTAGTATTAGATTTCATTAACACAGAATATACCACCCACACGACAGAGCCCAAGTAAGCTACTCATGTTGTATTTTATATGCCAAAACTGAGTAACAATTATGGACCTCATTTCCATGACCTGGAAGAGAATAGTTCGAGGCTCTTTTATGTTCCTGAGCGAGAGCAGATGCCCCTTAAGGGATATACATGCTTGTGTGACATATGGAGATGTTACTAGTGCTCGGCCAACAAATCGATGAACAACGGAAGACAAGTGGATACAAGTGATATATACATATGTGTATATATATATAAACTGGTGTCAATCATAGCTCAGAGTGAAGGTGCAAAAGTGGTGATACCAGTTGGGCGAGATTTTCCTAATTTCCTTTAATTTCCCTAGGGTTTCCAGAAACCAAGCCAGCAAAATCCAAGCTGCCTATCCATTAGGTGGATTTGTCTTTCCCAACAGATTCAGAATGTTTGCTTTCGTTTTTTCTCTCTTCTCCTCACTGAATCCTGGGCTCCTGGGCTACCGCCTGTCTTTGTAGGAAGATGCAGTTTGGGGTCAATGTGATTTCTTTGAGCTTGCATCATTCCAAATCTACTCGATAAATTTACCTAGTCATGAGCACCCTAAATTTATCTGAGCATCTTGATAACTGATAAGGCAAATCCAGACACATACACCAGATAAATGTGTGAACTCACCTCCACACTCCCCACTCTGTATGTAGGTAAGAGAAAAGAAGGACTTAAAACACATTGCAAAGAAACATTATATTCAACGAGAAAGAAAATATTTCTAGGCCCTTCCACCCTTTAGAACATCCGCCTGATTATATGAGTTCGAGGACCAGCTGTAACTTTGGGAAGTTACAATAGTTTTGTATCTTGTGCTGTACACCCAAGACTTGTATTAAGCAACCATTTTAGGACCTCGCCTCCTTACTACCTTTGGTAGAAAGTAGCAACCGCAGTCCACCATTTCGCCAAGTATCTTATACAACAAATAAAAGAGCTGTAAGGAGCTCGGCTCCCTTTCTAATTTCTCTCCCAAGTCTGAGCTTCTTTTTCCTCTTCTCTCTGACTTTTAAATGACTGCTGGTTCCAAACACAATGCAGGAAGATTGGACACAGGGCGATGCGCTGAAGAAGCATCAAAAACAAGCCGCGAAGAAAACACACTCTGCCCCAGCTGAACACCATCCCTTAAAGGCCAGAGCCGCTCCTCCTGGGAGTCCACCCTCGGAAACACTGCCACTGGCCCCAGTGGTATGGGATGGCAACTTCAAATAAAGTCACGGTTGTTAAAGTAATAAAATATGCGGTAATCATAACCTTCTAAAACTTGTAGTCCAAAGGGCCACCTGTTACTCTGCCATCACCACTGATGCCTTCACCAACCTGGGCTCCGCCCGAGAACAGAAAATGCTACCAACAGCCTTCTTTGGCAAGAGGAACCGGCCTGGCCTACTTGGGCACGCAAACAAGGTGTCCACGCTAATGTGGCCACTCAAACAGCGCCGTGACTCGCATGATGTGGACCTATAAACACAGTGTTGCTAAATAACGCGGGAGCACAAACAAGGTGTCTACACAATGCGGCCACGCAAACAAGATGTCCATTAACAGGAATACATTGTACGCGGCGCTACAGCGAAACTGAGGCCAACTCAGATTCCTGCCCAATAGGCCCTAGCTCCGCAGGGTATCCAGGTCAGCCCGCTCTCACCATGAGGCCTGAAAATGGACAGACTGGAGCTTCCAAAGTCCTGCATCAGGCCACCTGCCCAGAGTCACCAAGGGATCCCCTGCGCCGCCTCCCCAACCCTGACGCCCACCCCACGCACACACTAACACCACGGGTTCAGGGTCTCTGGGCTAGCCTTTGGTCTGCCCCATGTGCCCCAGGCCCACTAGTGCTGTTTGGGTAAGGCCACGCCGCCCAGAGCCGCCCACGCAGGTCAGCGTTCATCACCCAGCCGCTCACGCTCAGCGCGGGGCCCCAGGATGGGCAGCAGGCTGCATTCAGTCCCTTCTGCACCCTGCTGCCGCGCCAGAGCCTCCCAGGCCTGTATCGAGGTGGCCCCCAGACTCCTGCACCTGCCGGGTACCACCCCCACCGCCGACCCATACGCGCCCAGCGCCCACCTGCGCGTAAGGCGCTGCCAAGGCCGGGTATGCGGCCCCCCTACTCCTGCCAGCTCCTGCTCCCTGCTTGCCCCTGCGCTGCCTGCTTCAGCCCAGCTGCGTTGTGCGCCCCCTGGGCCGGCCGTGACCAACCTGTAACCCCGGAGCGCAAAGTGTCATGGGCGGTGCGGCGCCTCTGCGCACAGACGCAAGCCCCCGGTTCCCGCGGCGCCCGGGCACAGGGTCGGTGCGCGGCGGGCGCGGCGGGCGGGGCCCGCAGCGCGGGGCGGGCGGGTCGGGCTCACGCAAATCTTTTTCGCTTCTGAAAATACTATGAAAACAACAACGGATCAATCCAGCGCGATCGGTTTCTTGCCGCAGGTGGCCGCTGCGTGGCTGCGCTGAGCTGGAGCTTGTTTCTCCCGGGCCCGGGAGGCTTCAAGGCTGCAGATGCGGCGGGAGGGTGGCAGCGGGCAGGTCCCTTCGCCCCGGCTGCTGCTTGCAGTGCGCAGCAAACAGCTGAGGCTTCTCTCGTTTCACTTCTGGCGTACCGAGCACGGGGAGTAGCGGCTCCCCTGCGCCAGGCCACTTCGCTTGCGCTGGAAGGTAGCGCAGGCCTCGCGTGCGCGGGTGTCTGTGCGTGTGTGTGAGCGTGCGTGTGCAGTATGGGGATGTAAGTCTTGTCTTGCACACGCAACATCAGTGCACAGAGGAAACACAACTCGTGGGGAGCGGTAGCTGCCCCTTGTGTGCCCGTGCAGTCGGCGTGGACATGACTGTCTTCACATTGGGAGAGGGAAGCGAGAATGAAGCGGCCAACAAGCCACTTGTCATCGCCTTCAGAGAGGATCGGGTGTCACTCCCGTTCCCACCCAAGCATTTCTCCATCAATTCTGCTATGCTGGCGTTAATGAAAAAGTGGCTTTTCCTGCTGGTGTTCTGCACAGACAAATTCACTTCTCATGCCAACGCTGGCTGGAGCCTCCTAGCAGAGAAGGTTTAGGGGCTCCAAGGGTGCCGACCAATTGAAGTGGAGGGTCACACCCCCTTTCTCAAGGGTAGCCCCTCAGATTCATTTTGCCACCTCGCGCATTGTCTCTTCGCCGTGAAACTCCACTAGAAAAATCAGAACTAATGGAAGAGCAGACAATCTCAGTCCAAACACTCGAACCCAAGGAAGGAAGAGGCAAGGCCTGTCAAAAGTGACCAGCCAGTTGGCTATGTCTGGGCTCGCCAGCGCTATCCACCCTCCATCCTGGATTAATGCTAGCACTTGGTAATCTTTTAAAGAAGATTCCGAACTGGAATCTCATGAACATCAAAACCATGTGTGTTGGGCTCTGAGCTGCGGTCTAGGGTCCAGCATTTCTTAATATCACAAGACCCTAGAGGCAGGCTTCCCAGAAATGGGCCCTGCCATGGGTACACCCCAAACATCTGTGCATAGCGTAGCAGGCGTAGGCAGTAAATATGCCTGGTCTTCAAAGGCAGGTCACAGGAGTATGTAAATCAGTCGTCATCTTGCAAATGTTACTCTGCAAATGCTAAATCTGTGATTGTCACTTTTGATAAGATTGTTATTCGTTACAATGGCCCAGGAGCTTGTAAAATGCCCTGTATGTGTGCTTCAGATTCCGCTTCCTCCTCAAATATTGTATAAAAAGGCTTAAACTGTGTTCAGTAAAAAACAGTGCTGCTATCCAGAATTCCCTGTTGCATCGAGTCCTCCTTTCTTTCTTTCCTTCTTTCTCAGCAGCAGCGGCAAGGCAGAGGTCTTCTCCCCAAGTCCATCCCTCTCCTTTTTCCGAGGATGAAGTCCGGGCAAGATCTAGTCTTCCTCATTTGTGCCGGGCTGCTGGGCTGTGGGCCATATG
>JAJIBD010038767.1:0-21778 GCA_021461705.1 Cryptotis parvus
CTCAGGCCGCACATACCAACGCCATCTTTTGCATTATTCTGCTTCCTAGAGCCTGGCCCACATCAGGGTTCATGGGCCTGGCTGCTGCTTTTATAGACCTTTTGAATGAGCTGCCTTTTATAACGATGATTCATACTATAGAGTTATCAGTCTCTGGAGATCAAGAAGATGAAAAAAAAGCAGGAAAGAAGACAATAGATTCACTAATTATTCTCTGACTTTTCACCCCAAATTTGTCCTTCCTGTACCGTTTGGGAGGAACCAGCAGGGATGTTTCTTTCTGTTTACATACATGCTTACACACACAAATGGGCGTACCATGGAACCATCATAGTCCATGATGTGGTTTAGCCTTAAACAAAGTACCGCGTGGTCCCCCTCCCACCAGGATTCATAGATCCTCCTTGTCCTTGACTCAGCTTGGGCAGCACTGAAAGTGCTCAGCAAAACATACAGTTAAAGTCAGCAGAACATTACAGCTAGCTCTTCACCTCCTCTCAGGGTTTCTGATGATCTCACTGGCTCACCTGTATCCTGAGCAAGAGCGCCTGAGTGTGCTGCTCAACCTATCCTCTGTGTCTGGGAGGGCTGATACAGGCGGAACAGCCATCCGAATCTTCCCTACCACAGATACTTAAACATAAAAGAGATTATTAGGCTTCTGTTTCCTTACTACATAACTTAGATATGAGTTTAACCCTAGGAGACAGAAGGAGAAAAATGAATATGAATTCAATAAATGACATCCTACTGACACCTCAAACACTAATCACACGAAACAAGTATTTTTGCCAGAAGTGTCTGTAGGATTCCCACTCGGACTAGACATCAGATCAG
This sequence comes from Cryptotis parvus, assembly GCA_021461705.1. Taxonomy (NCBI): domain Eukaryota; kingdom Metazoa; phylum Chordata; class Mammalia; order Eulipotyphla; family Soricidae; genus Cryptotis; species Cryptotis parvus. Next base: position 838 of record JAJIBD010038767.1, read on the forward strand.
TACAGTCATCAGATGTGCTCATTTGAGAAAATGTCCCACTTAGCACATGGGACTTGCTAAAGGATACATGGAGGGCTGCAGCAGGAAGCAGCTGCCTGGCTATAGCCAGCTTGGGTTCGATCCGGCATCCGCATGGTCCCCGCGATCACGGCCCAGAGGCGAATTCCTGAGTGCAGAGCCAGGAGTAACCCTGACCGTTCGAGGGTGTGACTACAAAAGCAAAAATTTTAAAATTAAGGATACATGGAGATGATATTGTTTAGCATTTTATGTTAAAAAATAGACTTTTCCTATGATGATTACAATTATTTTAAATGGTTGCTTAAACCCTGCTTTCCTTAATCAGCTTTTCCACAGATGTGAAAATCCATGTCAGTAAATAATGCAGGCACAGACAGCCCAAACATAAAGAAACTTTTAAATGCCTGTGCCTGGCATTTGCTCTTGTCTCCTAAGCTCATCCCAGTATGATATGTGGCAGACCTTTCTTGCCATGCAGCCGCTATCTCTGCTGTCTCTCCTTTCTTTTTTTCTGTGGGGCCACAGCCAGCAGCACTCAAGGGTTATCCTGGCTGTGTAGTCTGGAATTACTCCTGGTAGTGTTTGGGGCCCATACAAAGTGCAGAGATTGAACTTGCATACCTGGGCCTCATGCAAGGCAAGCACCACCTGCTGTTGGATGGCTCCAGTCCTACAAGCACTACTTCTAAGCATGTAGCTAAGAATACATGAGGAATATCTTGTAAATAGGGGCACTATTTGATGGTACCAGCTATTGTAACATCAAATAAAATAATATAGCATAATAATATGTCAGCTGCTACTATTACTATCTTTATAATTTTATTTGGGGGTCATACTCAGTATTGCTTCAGAGACCACCCCTAGTACTGTGCTCAGGAACCACTCCCAGGGTCCCAGGGTGGGGGCATTTATGGCACTGGAATTGAACCTAGTTGACCATATGCCAGGAAAATCTATATCTTTTATTAAAGGCCACAGAACCTCCAGCACCAACCCACTGACACCTATATTAAACCAGAGTTTCTTACCAGAATTACGTTCATCCTCAATTGTACTTCAGCACAAGCACACCATAAGAACACTAGGGGCGCTTATTCTCTCACTGGAATGGCCAAAGTCTTTGTTTCTCTAGAGGCAGGCTTCATCTGATCAGGCCTTCATTTCCTTCTGTTGGGAAGGAAGCAAAGTTTCCTTCCCCAACTGAAGACATCAAGCTTCCAGAATGAATGACTAAAGTATCCGCTTTACGCTTTGGATTTCTGTTAGTCGGGTAAAACCCTCTAATTGTCTAATGTTTTGTTTCCTTGGCCCTGTCCCCTGCTCTCCTCCCCTGTTCCTTTTGCGTTTTTACTCCCAGAGCCAACTCTGCCAAGCTTCCTCTCGCCTCTGTGTCCTCTCACCCTCGGTGCCATTCCCTGTACCTCCTGCCAGGCACTGAGGACCACACTGTGCCATCAGCACCCCTGAGCACCCTCCTCTCATCACTCTGCACCACACATGGCACCTCTCCTGCTGGTCTCCCGCACCCTGGACTTCCTCTTTGAAGGTGTAATACTGCCTTTTGATATTATTAACCAAAGCATCTGCAGGCCAGAGTTGAGATAGAACATGATGTAAAATGAACAAACACTCCCTGCTCTGGAAATGCTTCCCCGAGCAGGGATATAAATCATTAACCATGCAAATGCGGATTGACCAAGTCCTGGAGGCTTGCAAAGTAAGGGTGTTTGAAAGACAGGATGTCCCCATAGAAAGGTGGTTTAGTCCCCATGGCCCTGAGAGCTCATGGGTGATTTCCTCTCATGCCATGTTACCTGCCCGGATTTCAACACACTCCTCCAATCAAGTTTCCTGGGTTGTTGTCCAACGATGGACTACCCCATCTCTTTAGAATTTTACAAGCAATTTCACAGGCGAGTAAACTTAAGGTAGAAAAACCAGGAAATGAACCCTGTAAATGGTGGCTTGCAGAACTGTTAACTTTAAAACTTATCATATGGTAATTAACAGAAAACCATGTTTATAGCGTATTTGAATCATTCAACCTGGCAACTATAAACTTTGGCAACAACAGTATAAACATTTTACTCATCTCTTATACTTGTATGCATTTTCACTATATGATTATAGCTTGACCAGTCAGACATTTATAAAAATATGTCTATTTTTTCTGAAATAAATCATCCACTTCTCATCAAATCTATCTAAATGTCACATTTAGGTTAGATGAAAATCATCATTCACCTAGTCAGCCTTTTCTTGGGGTGAACCCTAGAAGTATTTTATTATTATACTGTCTTTTGTCTAAATTTTTGAAGGGAAAGGAGACAGTTTAGATTTCCTCAAGTTAACATTTCTTTTTTTCTAGAGTTAGCTTTAGTTTCATAAATTCCAAGACGGACAATGCAGTGAACACAAAAGGAGAAAACAGACTTCCACGTGAGTGTTTTTTGTACTGAGACTGGAGTAGGGCAGAATGGAATTTGTGAGAGAAGATTTTCTTACTCCAAAGATAGGGCTATGAAGAGTTCCAATATCTTAGCTTATTACTAAAGTCATCCTAAGGGCTCCAGCGATAGCACAGCAGGTAAGGCATTTGCCTTGCAAGCGGCCAACCTGGGTTTGATTCCTGGGCATCCCATCTGGTCCCCGAGTGCCTTCGGGAGTAAATCCTGAGTGTAGAGTAAGGGAGTAACCCCTGAGCATTGTGCGACCTAAAAAGCAAAAATAAAAAAAAAAAATTAAATAAAATAAAGTCATCATAATAATACATAGCCAAAGAAAACATCAAAACAATTGGGTATGATTCTGTTCCAATAAAGCTTCAGTTATATAAATAAAAACAAGAACAACAGGGCCAGAGTAAGAACAGTGGGTAGGATGCTTGCCTTGACATGGCCAACCCAACCTCAATTCCTGGCATCTCATACACCCTACATCCCAAATGTTTGCCCAGCATCGCAGGAGTAATTGCTGAGTGTAGAACCTGGAATAATCCCTGAGCATCACTGGGTGGCCCAAAATACTAGAAGACAAAGAAAGAAGAAGAACAATGGTCAAGGCAACGACTTTTATTTTGTGTGTTCTCTGTTCTTCCAGCAAGGAAAATCTAGACTAAGAGAAGTTTTTCAATACAAATTAGCCAGCACTAGCTTTTAGTTCAAAGCAAAGAAGTGTTGAGGTCAAAAGTTTCACAATATAATTGTGTTGGAGGGCCAGAGGGTAGCCCAGTGGGTAGGGCGTTGCCTTGCATGTCAGCCGGCCTATGCCGTCCGGGTTCGATCCCGGCATCCCATATGGTCCCCAAGCACCGCCAGGAGTAATTCCTGAGTGCAGAGCCAGGAGTAACCCCTGAGCATTGCCAGGTGTGACCCAAAAAAGCAAAAAAAATAAATAAAAATAAAAATAAATAACTGTGTTGGGCTCTCCTGGGAGTAGTAAAGGCCTTTCTGGGTGTTCTCTGAAATGATGACTACAGAGAGGACTTCAGAACTGCCCAGGAATTTGCAATGGACTAAGTGCTGGGGTTTCAAGGACAATTTATCCACCCAACAGAAATTCTTCTTAGTGTGGAAGAGCAAATTATCATCAGGCAGATTTGTAGAAGAAAAGGGCAACCTTGGTCAGCAAACATCTGGAGAAATTCCAAAGAACAGCAGGACAAACATAGCCGCCATTCAGGGACATACGCAGGAGAGACAGGAAGCGGCCCCACAGCAAGGCCTGGCCTACTATAAGCTACATTTCTCAAGCAGGATGGACTTGTCTGTTGGGAAACCTGCTCTTGGATGACGCCACACCACATCCCGATTGGTCAGAAAGGACACAGGGCAGACACTAGCTTCTGGGATTTGGAAAAGGACAAGGACAAAGGACTGAGACAGGAAAAGTATTCTCAGCCTCTGGGGCCACCCGCTGATCTTCACTTAGAACCTGATTTCTTCAGTCCTGGGACTGCCCAAGGCTACTGGGCTTGAGCGGTGCCATTTCTTGGATGAGCCTCTGAGCACACTGAGAAAAGCTTATTTGACCCACGGGGAAAGATCAATCCTACAATCCCCAGAGAAGTCTAAGGATAAAATTTCCTAGCTACGTTAAAGCTACTTTCATTGCTTTAGTGCATTTAACCATCTAGAGCAGTTAATTTCAAAGGCAAATTCCAGCTGATATAGTAGTATTCTCTCTTTTTCACTTAAAAAAATGTAACCCCACTGTGCATCAAGGGGGAAAAAAACAAAAAGGGAAAACAGAAAAAAAGGAAAAACTGTGCCTGACTAGAGGTAGGTTGGGGGGGGTTGAGTAGCGCTGGAGACATTTGTGAATACTGGTACAAAGATCAGAGGTTGAAACATCACCTGCCTGAAACTGAACGTCAAGAATTTTGTACTTCACGGTGATTCGAAGATTTCAAATTTTTTTCAAAAAACTAGAGAAATTAAGCTCTCTGTCTCTCTCTGTCTCTCTGTCTCTCTGTCTCTCTCCCTCTCTCTCTCCCCCAACCCCACATTCTCCACCCCCTCAGCTACTGCATCTGTGTGATGTTATGGTTTTCGTTTAGGGTCCCACACCCACTGTGCTCCCAGGGGTGACTCCTGGCTCTGTGCTCAGGGGTCACTCCCGGTGATCCGTCTATGCTTCGTCCTCATTCAATCAGAATTTAATCTGTCAAAACAACTGCTTTCCCATCTGTGAAGGTCACCCCAGACCTAGAACTGACAGCAGAGGGGCCGAACAGATCCGGGGACCATCTCCAGACCCAGGCCATGCTCTGCTTTCTCTTGTCAACACACTGATGAAACTCCAGAACCACAACCCCCTCCGCCTATCTAGTCTTCAGAGAAAGGGCAACTCATAGTGTTTTCCTGCCTCTTTCTGTATGTCACTAGCTCACCAAGGATGCGGTTTCTATTCCTTTTTTTGTCTTCCTAATTAGAGATACTGAATTTTCTTTGGCGTTTAATAACTCTGGGATGCAGCACAGGAATTCAGGCTGGACCATGCTGCCCCCAACATCCATCCATTGTGGTAAATGCCAAACTGCCTTTAAGAACAGAGGGAGGGAACACATCTGGACCTGTGAAGCCAGAATCGCTTGACTCGTCACAAATGGAGCACTAAAAGGCCGAACAACCTCTGAGAAAATGTAGTCTGTAGGGGCAAACCCTTGTTACTCACTCCGAGTGTGAGAGGGATAATTGTAGAAACTATTCTGGATGCAGAGTGGATGTCAGAACAGTGTAAGAAAGAGAGTATCAGTTATTTCACCAGGGCTTACATGTATGATTTTGAAAGAAAGCCAAGTGTCCTAATCTCAGAGTGGGTTAAGGGGGCCACCCTCCTCCGTCTATGATAGCTCTCCCGTGGTTTCCATCACTCAGCATTTCAGAGACCGGTGTTTTAATTCTAAAATGTTGCTCTCACTAAAATATTATGAAGACTCAGAAAGAGAATTCATTTAAATTGGTGGGTGTCTGATTTTGGAATGTGAAACAAAGGTAGATAAAATAAAATAGTAGCTTCCAAACAGGGCTTACGTCTGTGACTCACCCAGAGGTGGTCTTTACATACATGTACTTAGTGCCAGGAATTAAACTGGGCTAGTCACCAGGGATTGATATAGGTTGGCGAGTGGCCATAGCAAGACAAGTGATTTCCAACACTGCTCATGATGGTTCCGTGGAGATCATTCCAACACCAATGCCCTAATCTCCTTTCCCCCAGATCCAATTGTCTTTCAGCCCCCACACCTCCCCACCAACTCGGCTTTCGTGGATCAAGTTCTCCGCTGTCTTGCCTTAGTCTACTGTCCTACCTTGCTGTGTAACTTTAAGTCCCACACAGAAGAAAGATCATTCTATGTCTGTCCCTTTCCTTCTGACCTAGTTCAGCCTTGTATCCCCTACTTCCATCCACATCTTTGAAAATGCATGCTTTTTGTTCTTTCTTAGAGCATATTCTATGATGCTTCTAAACCACAATTTTTTGATCCACTCGCCATAGTCGGGTATCTAGGTCATCTTCATCATGGCTATTGTACTAAGCGTGCATCACAGGTGTGCCAACTACATCCTCTAGCCATCCCCAGATGGACTTCATCAGAACCTTCCCAGGTACTCTATGGGAAATGGGTTATGAGAAGACCTCTCTCCCCGAGGGATGCCTACATGTTCTCCAGAGTAGAACCAAACTAGCTCTAACTAAATTGAAGACACGCTCAGAAGAGCATCTGGACACCACACAGCCTGGAGTTCATAGTCTAGACTGTTTGCTGGAGAAAAAGAAATGTAAGATAGGCAAGCTCAAAGCCCAATGGACAGGACAGTAATCTGAAAGAGCAAAAAGTTGGTTTTGGAACAGCGACGTCCATACAGTATGTTCTAACCTCCAGTTCTCCTGATGAAACATGGTCATTTTCTCAAAAACTACTATGGAATATATTTCATATATAAGAGTATAGATTTTTTCCCTTTGGGGAAGATCACTAGAAATGTGGTATTTTCATATCTTGTCTACCATAAACTCTATAGTAGAGGTTCCAAAACTTATTTGGCCTAGTGCTGTTTTTTTTCAGAAAAAAAGGTCTTAGCGGCCCCCTTGGAGATCTACCTTCTTTAAGACGCACAGAAAGTGCTCCCAGTTACCCGGTATTACCACCCTCCTTGACCCGATGAGTGGCTCACTTTTTACTCCGGAGTCCAGGAGACGTGGATCAGGGCTCTGAGATGTCTCTAGTTTCTTGTAAAGAGGCAAACAGTGTCAAGCTCAAGTAAGTAGCCTCTGAAAGGCCTTTGATCTTCATTATTGCTTCATTATTGCTGCTGGTTTGACTTTTTAGTGTTTCGGTTGACACTCTGCAGTGCTCAGGGCTTAGTCCTGGCTCTGTGCTCACAGACAACTTCTGGCAGTGCTCGGAGTTCATATTTTTGGTGCCAAGGATCAAACCCAGGTCAACCGCAAGTGCCTGATGAGCTGTATTCTCTTCAGCCCGCTTCCACTTTCTTTATTTAATAAAAATAGGGTATGATTGGGGCCTCATAGGGTTATTTTGTCCCTCATGTAGGATCGGGGCTGAGGACAATGGAAAGACTATTGCAAGGGGGACTTGCTTCTAAGCCCAAAGTTCTGCTTCGGAGACTATAAATCTCTTATCTACAGTTAGCTTAATCTTTTGTGCCTTAGCTCTGGCAGCTGCCATTAAGCAACTTTCTACACTTAAAAAAGAGTCACATTCCTAGTTCACATTATCTGGGATTTTTTTTTTTTACCCCAGGCAATTTTGGTGACATAGATTCACAGTATTTTAAGCCATCACTGACTTATATCTTGTCTGGCACAGGCTTCCATAATTTGCAGTTTTCAAAAAACCTTTTTTTTTTTAATCTGCTTTTGCTCTGAAATAGGTGAAGCTGATCTTCTAGGAATCTCATAATCACAAACAGACAGAAATAAAACATAAACAAAACAAATAAACAAACAGGACACAAGATTTACTTTAGAAACCTCACTGAGAGATAAGAAATGGGTTGTTTTGTGTAGAAATAACACAATTGGAAATCTCACTAGGGCCCGAGTCATGATGGGTTTTTCAATCAACCCCTGTGAGTCTATGGGGTGCCCCCACCAATCTGCAACTACGTGTTTTCCTGTAAATTTCTCCCCTCCTCCACTGCATGTGCACGAAGTCCCTGAGCACCTCAGGACTCAGTCTTCAATCTTCAGTCTCCCCAACGCCTCCCCAGAACCCCACCACCCCTTATTCTTGACCTCCATCATAGCAGATATTTGCCACACAGGAGTAAGGGAGAGACACATTTTTTAATTTTTTTTAATTAATTATTTTAAATGTTTTAGGGAGACACTTTAAAGCAGCCACATCAAGGTGTTTAGATTTTTCTATCAGATCTGAAGTGATCCTGTTTCATCACGGATCCATTCACGTTTAAACACTGACTCCTTTTCCTTTTCCTTTCTTTCTGCTTTCTCTATTTCCTGGGCTGAAACCATGAGCGTAGGAATCTTACAAGAAAAAAGTGCATCTATAGGCATCACCTCCCAAATAAACACTTACAGGAACTCCGGTGGTACCTATTACAACGCTATAGCAACAGTCTATGGAGAAATCTTGTAATCATAACTTTATTTAAAGAAATTACTTTGTTAATTTGAGATTCCTTGACTCCTTCTCCCTTCATTCAACCTCTTCTAGCACCTCTCCTTTATTTCAAATGTTTAAAAACCAAAGTGTTCACCACACTGTTCCATGATAACCATAAAACATATGATCTCTAACAAACACTGTACATGCTTGGTACTTTCATTTGGAGGAAAGAGTAGGAAGCCATTTCACCATGGCATGTCGCTGTCTGCCCTGGTCTCCCAGCAAAAGGGCATTAGTTCCACGCTTGTGTCCAGTCTTCCATTGCTATCATCTTGGCCCCAGTCTTCTTTTCTTCTCTCCCTCCCTCCTCCATTTTTGGAGCTCAAACTCCCTCCCACCACACCCCATAGCTTGAAATCAATCTCACTTCTCCTATGTCTCTCTAACTGGAAATCCAATCTCACTATCACCTCCCTTCCATAATTGGGCAACAATGTCACCTTCTCTTTTCTCTCTCTCTCCTCTCCTATCAATCTCTCTTTTCCAACTGGAGATCAATCTCACTCTCCTCATAATTGAAGACATCTCTCCCTCTCTTTCTCCTTCTCCCTGCCCCCCCATAGAGATCAATATCTCTCTCACATGATTGCAGATGCCTCCCACTCTCTGATCAATCTCACTCTTGCTTTCATCAATAATTTCCCACCCCTGCTTCAGCGACTCTCCTAGTTCTCAGGCTGTTTCCCCAGCCCTCACTGCTCTGGATGTTGGGGACTCTGGGCCTGTCCCATGAGACCTTCCATTCACGTGGTATAGGCTCTGACAGAAGACATCTAGAAGCCAAGAGGTTCTGCCCTGACCTGCTGTCTGCTCCCAACCTTGGTCTTGGCCCCTCCACTCAGGGTGGAGGAAGTCTGCAGCCAGAACGTTGACAAATCTCAGGAGAGAACAGTGACGTGAACATCAGCGGGGCCATCACTCCGGCTCATCTGTGCTAGTCTCTGCCCAGGAACCAGCCATTCTGTCCCTGTACCCTAGACAAGGAGTTTCCCCTACACAGAATTTCTGGACTAGTTTATTTAAAATCTGAACAGAAAAGCAAAATGCAAAGAACTCCTGAACTTAAAATTATTTTCTCCTGAAAGACTTTGCTTTATACCTCCTCAGGTTAACACTTTCATAACATTCCTACCTCGGTGTTCTTTCCGGAGGTACAGCTTAGAGTGGGTCTCATCTGAATCTTGTTTTAAAAACTCTTGCTTAGGGTACAAAAATCATTCATTCCAAGCTACCAATAATCCTCGCGTTTTCTGTAAAAGTGGATGGTAAGATACAAATACTAGAAAAGAAAATTATCCCGGAAAGCACACAGGCTTCTTACTCAAAATTCTCTTAGAAAATATATACATATAATAATTTAAATACTTCATTTGTCAGGAAAAAACATTGCTTTGAATTCCTCATAAGAGCACAAATATAAATAAATGCCTATACTAATATTACAAGTATGCTTATACCATGGATACCATGATGGATAACTGAAAACAATAAATGTTCAAATATACTAAGTCTACAGTCAAAGGATTATGGAGCTATCTATATGGCTATTTACACATGTAAGGCAGAAAAGGATATAGAAACATAAAAGTATGCTCTTGTTAACAGCTCAATGGTAAAAGAGTATAGACTATACAATATCATGACTTCTGGTACACAAAGTGTGCTATTCAAAACACTATAACAATAAATAGATACTAGTACCATCATGTTTGTTGGGCTGTTAAAACTATAGAGATATATTCACCTTTTCTCTCATCTCTCATTTTCTTTTTTCTCTTTCATAGCTCATTTCTATTATGTCTAATTATTTTAAAATTCAATGGATAAATCTAAACTAATATAAATTAAATATTTAATTAAAAGTGTACATGCTTACACACAAAATTGTAAGGGTAAAGTCCTTGGGTCCATTAGAGTCTTAACAATCATAGTGCTGAGAGAGATGGTGCCATGTTTAGGTGCTTGCAGGCAGCCAACCCTGCAGATGGTCTCCTAGGCACACCCAGGGCTGACTAGAGCACAGAGCCAGGAGTAAGCCCTGAGCACTGCTGGGTATGGCTCAGAACATCCCTGCCCCACAAAAAATATACACACACATGTATATATACATATATACACACACACATATATATACACAGACACACACACACACACACGTGTGTGTGTGTGTATGTGTGTGTGTATATGTGTCAGCCATCGAGGCATTGCAGTACCTGGCTGCACTGGAAGGCGGCAGACAGGAGACAGGCTTATCTGCACCCAGGGCTCTGCCCCGTGGGCCCTGGATGTTGATGGTTTGACAAGAAGACTCGGCCCCCTGGGATAAACCCAGAGCCACAGCAGAGCCTGGCAAGCTACCCATGGTGTATTTGATATGCCAAAAACAATAACAATAATGGACCTCATTCCGAACAAATAGAGACTTTACTGGCGCCGCTTGAGCAAATGGATGAACAATGGGAAGACAAGTGATACAAGCAATAGAGATATATATATATATATATATATATATATATATACATATATATATGTATATATATATGTGTGTGGTATTAAATATACACATTTATGTATTATTTATGAGACAGGACATATGGAGATATTACTGGTGCCGCTCTAGCAAATAGATGATTAACAAGAAGATAGTGATAGTGATAGATAGTGTGTGTGTGTATATAAATATATATATATATTTGTATATATGTGTGCATACATATATTTTTCCATCAAGAGGAATCACTCCTGGCAGTGTACAGGGAGGCCGCCATCTCCTCTCTCCCCTGCTCTCTCTCTTCCCCCCATCTCCCTGTCTCCCTCCTATTTATTTTTATTAATTTGTTTATTTATCTATCTATCTAGGCTCCATCTCATCTCTTTCTCTGTGACTCTCTCCCTCCCTATTTTTATCTATCTCTCTATCTATCTGTTTATTTGTTTATTCATTACATTCATTCACTTATTTATTTATGCTTTTTGGGGCCACACCCAGCAATGCTCAGGGGTGACTCTTGGTTTTCCACTTAGAATTACTCCCGGTGGTGCTCAGGGGACCATATGGGATGCCAGAGATTGAACCAGGTTGTTGGCCAACGTATTTTCTCTTTCCTTCCTTCCTTCCCTTCTTTTTCTTTCTTTCTTTCTTTCTTTCTTTCTTTCTTTCCTTCCCTTCCTTCCTTCCTTCCTTCCTTCCTTCCTTCTTTCTTTCTTTCTTTCTTTTTCTTTCTTTCTTTCTTTCTTTCTTTCTTTCTTTCTTTCTTTCTTTCTTTCTTTCTTTCTTTCTTTCTTTCTTTCTTTCTTTCTTTCTTTCTTTCTTTCTTTCTTTCCTTCCTTCCTTCATTCCTCCCTCCCTCCCTCCAACCCCCTCTTCCTCCTTCCTTCCTTCCTTCCTTTCTTCTTTCTCTTTCTTTCTTTGATTTTTTTAAATTTTATTTTTTTAAATTTTTTTTAATTTTTTAATTCAAATTAAATTTAAATGTTTTTTTTTTTGTTTTTTTATTTTTTTTTATTATACCACCACGAGAACAACATAACAAAGATGTTCATAATTGGGTCTCAGTCATATATTGTTCCAGCACCCATCCCTTCACCAGTGCCCCATTCCCACCACCAATGTCCCCCATTCCCCCTCTCAGCTCCAGAGCAGGCATTTCTTCCTTCGCTCCCTTTCTGTCTGTCTCTCTCTCTCTCCTTCATCTTCCCCAATCTTTATTATACCATGCAATATATAAAATTGAAAAAAATTCAATTTTTTTTTCAATCCAGGCCCAGGTGTGCTCAACCGGAGACTTGCAGACATGGGGCAGAGCTGCTGCTTGCTCTCCCTGTGCCCAGCCGCTCACGAGGCGCGGGAGGGATAGCGGAGTTCTGGCCCTTGCCCGCCACCCCCCAGCAGAGCCTCGCAACAAGCCAGGCGACACCCTCCCCACTCCATCGGGCTGCCATTTTTCCACATCGGACTTCCTCTCGTCAGAACTCCACCCAGCGACAGTCTATCACAGCCCGTCTCAGCCGGCCACAAGTGGCCGTGCGGTTCATCTATAAGTGCTATATTTAGAGGTGACTACAAAGGGTATGTCACCTGCATGGCAAGCCTGGCAAGCTGCCCTGTTTTATTTGATATGCAAATGGTAACAATTATATTGGTTCATTCCCATGATCTAATATAATGGTTTGAGGGCTCTTTATGTTCCCTTTAGCGAATAGATGCCCTTGGGGCTCTACTAGCATGAGACAGGACATATGGAGATTATTACTGGTGCCCGCCAGCAGTAGATGATCAACGGGAGAATAGTGATAGTGAATATATAGAATTACAAGGATGTTCATAATTGGGTCTCTACAATACAGTGTTCCAGATCACATTTCACTCCCCAGTGCCAATTCCGCCACCCAATTCCCAAACACACCAACCCAAACCCTGCACCTGCCCCCATTGTAGACGAATTTTACTTATCTATCTCTTTGTCTATGTCCCTGTATTTCCCAATCTCTCTTCTATTACACTTTGTAATCGCTTGTCCTATGGATACTGTAACGTTTGATGTATCTATCTGATTGTTTAATGTGAGTTCTAGTGTGACATCATAATACCTCATTACCTCAAACTTCTCCAGTTTGATGCAAATAGAATGATCTTTGAAGATGTACATTGAGAAAGATCCTGTTGAAAGGACCTAGCTTGGCGAATATTCATTAAGTCTAAGATTAAATGCGGTTTGCTTGTGGATCTGGAGTCTCTGTCTTGCGGCGGTTGGCTGTGGAAGCTGGAGCTCAGGGGCCACACCCACTCGGCCCAGAGGCTGGGGGACTGAGTGGAGGCCCCCAATTCTTGCTCCAAGTCCAGCAGGTCGCCGCCAGCTTGCTAGCAGGCCCTAGGAGCTGTAGACATGACCAGGCACTGGCCTCTGACGCCCCTTTACTTTTCCCAGGAACCCATAGGCCGCGCTCACCTTGAGGCTAAGCTCACGCAGCCTTTTAAAATTTTAAAATTTGATTTTTAAAATTTCTCTATAGGTATTTAGAGGTGACTACAAGAGTACCTCGCATGGCAAGCCTGGCAAGCTGTCCGTGTCGGTATTTGATATGCCAAATACCGTGTAACAATTATGTTAGGTCATTCCCATGACCGAATATAATGGTTTGAGGCTCTTTATGTTCCTGGAGTGAGCAGATGCCCTTGGGCTCTACTAGCATGAGACAGGACATATGGAGATGTTACTGGGCCGCTCAAGCAAATTGATGATGAATGGGAAGATAGTACTAGTCCATAGGCATTCAAAAGGCTCTTTAGATGCTCCCAATCGAAAGCGACTTCTTACACGAAACTTTTCAAAAATTTCTCATGTCACGTTTGAAATGAATCAGAAACATTTAAATGCTTCATCTTTTAGTATTAGAGCCTATTACACAGAATAGGCCACCCACACGACAGAGCCTGGCAAGCTACTACCGTGTGTATTTTATGTACCAAAAAACCAGTAACAATTATAGACCTCATTCCCATGACCTGAAAAGAATGGTCTGAGGCTCTTTATGTTCCTGGAGCAAGCAGATGCCCTTGGCACACTAGCATGCAACAGGACAATTGGAGATGTCACTAGTGCTCGCTCGAGCAAATCTATGAACAACGGGAAGACAAGTGATACAAGTGATATATACATATGTGTATATATATATACTGGTAACAATCAGCCTGTGAGTGAAGGTGCAAAGTGGTGATACCAGTTGGTGTGATTTTCCTAATTTCCTTAATTTCTAGGTTTCCAAACCAAGCCAGCAAACTAAGCTGCCTATCCATTAGGTGGATTTGTCTTTCCCAACAGATTCAGAATGTTTGCTTGGGTTTTTCTCTTCTCTCCCACTGAACCTGGCTCCTGGGCCGCCTGTCTTGTAGGAAGATGCAGTTTGGGGTCAATGTGATTCTTTTGTTTCTGCATCAACTCCGGGGTCTACTCTCGGATAAATTTACCTAGTCGCAAATTCTAAATTTTATCTGGAGCATCTTTGATAACTGATAAGCCAAATCAGACACATACACCAGATAAATGTGTGAACTCCTCCACACTCCCCACTCTGTATGTAGGTGGGGTGAGAAAAGAAGGACTTAAAACACATTGCAAAGAAACATTATATTCACGAGAAAGAAAATATTTCTAGGCCCTTCCACCCTTTAGAACATCCGCCTGATTATATGAGTCTGGGGACCAGCTGTAACTTGGGAAGTTACAATAGTTTTGTATCTTGTATGTTGCACACCCAAGACTTGGTATTGCCACCATTTTAGAATCTCGCCTCCTTGCCACCTTTGGTAGAAAGTAGCAACCGCAGTCCACCATTTCTGCCAAGATCTTATACAACAAATAAAAGAGCCAAGGAGCTGGCTCCTTTCTAATTTCTCTCCCAAGTCTGATTTCTTTTCCTTCTCTCTGACTTTAAATGACTGCTGGTTCCAAACACAATGCAGAAGATTGGACACAGGGCGATCTTGCGGAAGAAGCATCAAAAACAAGCCGCGAAGAAACACACTTCCGTTTCAGCTGAACAATCCCTAAAGGCCAGAGTCATTCCTCCTGGGAGTCCAACCGGAAACACTGCCACTGGCCTCCCATGGGATGGCAACTTCAAAAAAAGTCACGGTTGTTAGTAATAAAATATGCGATCATAACCTTCAAAACTTAAAAGTCCAAAGGGCCACCTGTTAATTTGCCATCACCACTGATGCCTTCACCAACCTGGGCCTGCCCCCGAGACACAGAAAATGCTACCAACAGCCTCTTGGCAAGAGGGAATCCGGGCCTGGCCCACTTGGGCACGCAAACAAGGTGTCCGCGCAATGTGGCTCACTCAAACAGCGTGACCGCATGATGTGGACTCATAAACACAGTGTCTACACAACGTGGGAGCACAAACAAGGTGTCTACACAATGCGGTCACGCCAAACAAGATATCCACAACAGGAATACACAGCGTGGCGCGAGCAAACTGGAAGCCACTCAAGACTCCCGGCCTGGCCAGGCCCTAGGCCACCTGGCATCCTTTGGTGGTCAAGTGCCTTCCGTTCACCATGAGGCCTGAAAATGGACAGACCAGAGCCTAAAGTCCTGCATCAGGGCCACTGCCCAGAGTCGCCAAAGGGGATCCCCAGCGCGCCCCCAACCCTGACGCCCACCCCAATGCACAACACCACGGGTTCAGGGTTCTGGGCTAGCCTGGTCTGCCCCATGTGCCCCAGGCCCACCAGTGCTGTTTGGGTAAGGCCACGCCGCCCAGAGCTGCCCACGCAGGTCAGTTCATCACCCAGGGCCGCTCACGCTCAGCGGGGGCCCTGAGATGGGGCAGCAGGCCACCATCTGTCCCCTTCTGCACCCGCTGCCGCGCCAGAGCCCCCCAGGCCTGCACGAGGCGGCCCCCCAGACTCCTGCACCTGCCGGGTGCAATCCTCCACCCCCACCGCCGACCCCACGCCCAGCGCCCACCCGCGCGCGCCGCCAAGGCCGGAAGGCGTCCCCCCCCCCCCGCCTCAGCGCCCCCGCTCCCCGCTTCGCCCCGGCGCGCCGCCCGCCTGGGCCCAGCCGCGCTAGCGCCCTGGGCCGGCCGTGACCAACCTGTAACCCTGAGCGCAGCGCGGTCACGGCGGGGGCGCGGCGCCCCCCCCTGCACAGGCGCGGCCCCGGTTCCGCCGCGCTCAGCGCGTCCAGGCGGTCGGTGCGCGGCGGGCGCGGGGCGGGCGGGGCCTGCAGCGCGGGGCGGGCGGGTCGGGCTCACGCAATCTTTTTCGCTTGAAAACACGAAAAACAACGGATCAATCCAGCGCGACTGGCTTTTGCCGCAGGGGCGGCTGCGTGGCTGCGCTGAGCTGGAGCGAGCCCCGGGCGGGAGGCTTCGCTGCAGATGCGGGGAGCAGGGGAGGGTGGCAGCGGGCGGGTCCCTTCGCCCCCGGCTGCTGCTGGCAGGCGCAGCAACAGCTGAGGCTTCTCTGCTCTCGCCCCTGGCGTGGCTGAGCACGGAGAAGGGCCCCCGCGCCAGGCCACTGCTTGCATGGAGGCTTAGCACTGGCCTCTGCGTGCGCGCGGGTGTCTGTGCGTGTGTGAGCGTGTGTGTGCAGTATGTGGATGTGTCTTGTCTTGCACACGCAACATCAGTGCACAGAGGAAACACAACTCGTGGGGCGAGTCTTTGTGTGCCCGTAGTCGGCGTGATATGACTGTCTTCATTGGGGAGAGGGAAGCGCAGAATGAAGCGACAACAAGCCACTTGTCATCGCCTTCAGAGAGGATGAGGTGTCACCCGTTCCCCACCCGAAGCATTTCTCCATCAATTCTGCTATGCTGGTGTTAATGAAAAAGTGGCTTTTCCTGTGCTGGTGGGTTCTGCACAGACAAATTCACTTTCGGCGTTACGCTGGCTGGAGCCCCTAGCAGAGAAGGTTTAGGGCCACCCAAGGGTGCGGGACCACACTGAAGTGGAGGGTCACACCCCTTTCTCAAGGGCACTCCCTGCAGACTGACTCTTGGGCTCACCCTGTGCATTGTCTCGCTGTGAAACTCCACTAGAAAAATCAGAACTAATGGAAGAGCACACCCCAGTCCAAACACGGAACCCAAGGAAGGAAGAGGCAAGGCCTGTCAAAGGACCAGCCAGTTGGCTATGTCTGCTCACAAAGGAGCTATCCACCCTCCATCCGCCGGGATTAATGCTAGCACTTGGTAATCTTTTTAAAGAAGATTTCAAACTGGAATTTCATGAACATCAAAACCATGTGTGTTGGGTTCTGAGCTGCTGAGTCTTAGGGTCCAGCATTTCCCCATCACAAGACCCTAGAGGCAGGCCCAGAAATGGGCCCTGCCATATGGGTACACCCCAACATCTGTGCATATGCAGCTAAGGTGAGGCAGAATATGCCTGGTCTTCTAAAGGCAGGTCACAGGAGTATGTAAATCAGTGATCGTTATCTTGCAAATGTTACCTTGCAAATGCTAAATCTGTGATTGTCATTTTTGATAAGATTGTTATCTGTTACAATGGCCCAGGAGCTTGCAAATGCCCTGTATGTGTGCTTGTACCCTCCTCTCAAATATTGTATAAAGGCTTAAACTGTGTTCAGTAAAGCCGAGTGCTGCTATCCAGAATTCCCTGCTGCATCGGGTCCTCCTTTCTTTCTTTCCTTTCTCAGCAGCAGCGGCAAGGCAGAGTTTCTCCCAAGTCCATCCCTCTCCTTTTTTCCGCAGGGGATGGAGTCCGGCAAGATCTAGGTCTTCCTCATTTGTGCTGGGGCTGCTGGCCAGGGGGCCAATGTGTATTAAAGAAAAAAAAAAAAAAACTTGAAGATTTCAGAAAGACCAAGTATATGAAAAGTTCTTTTAAACAAGGGATAAGCTCAGATGGAAATATTCATTACATAAGTGGAAAGTGACTTAAACATGTAGGTGCTGTTTAAGTCGCAAAACAAATATATGCCTTGTTTATAACAACCATCAATTGGTTTCATCTGAAATCACTTCTCAGTTGTTTTGCCCAAGTGCCATTTGCTTCGGTTTGTATCGTAACAATAGAGTTGTGTGCCATTCCTTGGAATTCATCAAGCTATGATTATCTGAGGAAAGTCATATCCATAAAATTGGAAGTGGTCAAGCAGAAGCCCCTTAAAGGGAGACCACCCTTGCTAATATAATCTGCTGTACCGGGAGATTCCAGTCACAGCTGAGTTCCTAGAACTGACTCAGGCACCTAAAACTCATGAATTTGGGTCAACAAGACAGCCCAGGGGTCCAGGAGACCCCATTCCGTGATCTAAAATCTTCACCGGGACGTCTAAAATCTCCATCCTGTACATCTAAAATCTCTAATATCTGCACCTGAAACTCAGTTTCCTAGAACTGAGCCCACTTTTCTCTTCCTAGTGATGTTTCTTTATAAACTTCCAATTTGGGTGGACCAGGGTGGAGACTTACTGTCCTGGCAGCCACCAATGACCAGTGGCTTCCTGTGTGTCTTCACTCGCTGCCTAAATCTGGAGCACTTTGCCTCTGTTGGTTTCCCCTTGCTTTGACAATTTCCAGTTCAGAAAGTCAGAGGTCGCAAACCTTTATCATCCATGACCTCCCTCCCTGGTGCTGTCTTTGGGGTGTTTTTTGTTTGTTTTATATTTTGGCCACACCGCAGTATTCAGGGCTTATCCTTGGCTCTGTGCCTCAAGAATCACTCCTTGATGGTGGTCCAGGGACCATCTGGGGCTGTAGGGATTGAACTCAGGTCAGTTGTGTGCAACGGAAATGCCCTACCCACTGTAATATTGCTCTGGTCCCCCAACTTTCTGTCTTTAATGCTCCAACCCCAGAAAGCATTTGAAGGTGAGAACCCCTACAGTTAAATTTTTGTGCAATTGAGTCTATGTACTACACTTTGCTTGGATTGTATTGTTTTGGTCTCATAGTTCACTTATCACCAAACATTGATAAGATTGTTCTTACCTCTTTGAGACACATAACATAGAGAAAACAAAGTTTTCTGGTGCTCTCTTTGAAAGTGCAAAGGCAGGACCAGAGTGATAGTATAGGGGGTAGGGCAGTTGTCTTGCACATGGTCAACCCAGGGTTCAGTCCCCGGCATCTCATATGGTTCCTGAGCACTGCCAGGGAGTGATTCCTGAGAACAGAGTCAGGAGTGACCCCTGAGCATCGGCAGGTGTGACTCCCCAAAAAACAAAAAACAAATTACTAGGAAACTCTTCTGCTTGCTAACTCTTATGCATTAGCTCATAGAGAATTAAGAATTCGTGTGTTTTGGTCAGGACAGGAGCCTAGGGACATAGTTCTTTTCCCTAAAAGCATAGGAAGTATGATGCCAAGTCTTTGGGTGATCCTGATCTCTACAAATTGGCTTTCCAGACAACCACAAAACACGCATCCACCACAGAAATGTCGCAAGACTTGGGAAGACACCTAATATCTTATCTTTCCCCTGAAGTAAAGCTCCCTAAACTCTTCTGGGTGATCATGAATATTTCCTGGGAGACTGACTATCTCTGACACATGCAACAGTAGAGAATCTCTCACCACAACAAGTGGGCCTTCAGCTTTGCATGTAAGTACTTGTCATTTATTTATAAGCATTTATTCCAAACAAAGAGGCTTTCTCACTTTCATTTCCGCTGCAATTTCTGTGCACAACCCTTATCTGACAGACCTAGACTACTTCTGAATTTCCATAAACTTTGCCCTTACCTCATATTAGTGTTATCTGAATAGTAAAATATTTTGAGTACAACTAGAAGGTAAAAGACCATCTGCTGAATCAAATTTGATGTCTTTGCAAAGTTGTCATCTGGCCCTTTAATGTTCCATATAGCTCCCTGTTTGCATTTAAATCAGCCATGTTGAGGCGATAGGTTGAGTTCACCCTTCAACATCAAACACAAGAAGGAACCGTAATATTAAGCCTCAGATAGAAACTCCTGACTCTTGAATAATGCAGAAGTTTATTGAGAAAATAAATGCAATTTACTTCTTCTGTGGACAAAATAAATTTCCTAATAATACAGGAGGATTTCAGAGTTCAAGTAGGATTTCAAAAGTCGTAATGTTAAGATGGAAGTACTAGTTTCAGATGATGCATACTTTGGGGTTCATTGAAAGAGAATTCCTAGATCACTGTTTTGCTCTACTTTAAAATAATATTTTCAGAGGAAACTTGGTTTGGGATTTTTAAAAAGGGGAAGATGTCGAAATCTGAGTAGACAATCCTGCCATTAGACTCTCCTGCTGTGGCAGACACAGTTCTCATTGTACAGGAGAGGCACTTGTGCCAATGGTCCACGGGAACTGCTAACTTTCGGAAAGCAAGACTTGTATTTCAAAACATTTGGTTATAAAACCAAGACTGTTTCAACTATTTAGTAATAAAATATGCTATCAAATAGAAGTGAATCTTTAAATTCTGAAAATAAGCTTGATGTTCGCTTTATTTATTGCCCCAAATATCTTGTTAACTGGGCAAAGACTCTCAAAATGAATGAAGAAAGGTATCCTGCAAGGGCTCTGCTGGGGTGGCAGGCCAGGGCTAGACCCACCTTCCCTCCTGGGCGCCTCATGATCAGCTGCGCACAGGAGAGCAGGTGACAGCTCAGCCCTATGTATCTGAGTCTCTGGATCAAAGAAGCCAGAGGAACCCCACACCAGGAGGGCCGCAATTTTCAACATCTGGACTCCACAGCTCATCAGAGCACCACCCAGCAGAAAAGCGGATCACAAGCCCTGCTCATCAGGAGTCCCACCCTACAGCAAGGTCTATTTCAAGCCCAGGTATGCCTGATCCAGGGACTCAGATACACAGGGCAGAGCTGCTACCAGCTCTCCTGTGCGCAGTTAATCATGAGGCTCCCAGGAGGGAAGGCGGGTCTATCCCTGTCCCACCATCCCAGCAGAGCCTCACAAGAAACCAGAGAAACCCCCACACCATGAGGGTCACAGTTTTCAACATCCGGACTCCACAGCTCATCAGAGCTCCACCCAGCAGAAAAGCCATCTTTCCCCATCTCATCTTTCCCCAATTCAACAATAAACGCAGCGAGATGAGAGCCTACTAGTATCCCACCCACATGGCAGAGCCTGGTAAGCTACTCGTATCGTATTTGATATGCCAAAACCCAGTATCAATTATAGACCTCATTCCCATGACCTGAAGGAATAGTCTGAAACTCTTCATGGTCCTGGAGTGAGTAGATGCCCTGGGCTACACTAACACATGACAGGAAGTATGGAG
>JAJIBD010038769.1:0-21027 GCA_021461705.1 Cryptotis parvus
ATACCATCTCACAAAACTCTTCAGTGCCACCCTCGAGAACATCATTAGACAATTAGAAGTGGGAAGGAATGGGAGTGAAGATAGATGGTCCCAAACGCTACACCACCTCCGCTTCGCTGATGACATTGTTTTTAATAACACCAAACATTAGCCAAGCGGCTTTACAAATACTATTTGACTTTAACCGAGAATGTGGAAAGGTAGGTCTACAGCTGAATCTGAAGAAAACTATGTTCATGAAATGAACTAGTTCCTGAGGCCCCATTCACTCTCAATGGAACCCAACTTATCTCTGAATGCAGCAGTTATTTGTGTACCTAGGAGTAGAGAAGTCCAACATGATGGAGAACATTCAAAACCTGAATGCGCCTTGCAGAGGAGGAAGGAAAAGAAGCGACATGGAATGCCTTCAAAACATCGAAGAAATAGCTAAAAAAAGGACAAAGAACCTCCGGCTCCGGGCACACCTACTGCGACTCCACCGTTCTCCCTGCATTAAAACTTATGCCTCCAGAGACCTGGGCCTACGAAAGCAGGATGAGAGAATGCTATTAGGTCTCCCAAAGAGGCA
Source organism: Cryptotis parvus (assembly GCA_021461705.1). Taxonomy (NCBI): domain Eukaryota; kingdom Metazoa; phylum Chordata; class Mammalia; order Eulipotyphla; family Soricidae; genus Cryptotis; species Cryptotis parvus. The sequence continues at coordinate 572 of JAJIBD010038769.1, forward strand.
TCGAAAGAGCTATGCCTTGGAATATCATGTCTCACTCAAGTGAGAGGAAAGGAATCCGGGTTCTGAACTCCATCGCTATTCCAGAATCAGGGGACGCTATCTCGTTTGCCAAGGCATCGAAAATCAAAGATGGGCTGGACATGTATATGCGATTTAGAGACAACCGCTGGACTTGAGCCGTTACCGACTGGATCCCACGGAGGATGTCAAAGAGAAGATCACGTGGCCGCCCCCCTAAAGATGGTCAGACTTCCTTGGTAAGACCCTGAAGGAACGATTTGAGGCTCTTCCATATTCTGAATCAAAAGATGAAATTTGGGCTACATTGGCGCGTGTAGAGGTCCAATTGAAATGTTACTGAGCGCCCGCTCGAGCAAATAGATGAGTAACGGGATTCAAGTAATCAAGTGATCACCTGATGAATGGTTCACCTCCCGGGAATATGCAAAGCACTTAAGTAAAACTTAATGAACTGAAAAAATTTAAATAGGGAGAAGTGGTTGAACAAAAAGTTTCCTTAAATTTTTGAAGACTGAACAGAGAGCCAATAGGTATGTGAAAACAATGCTTTGCCCAACACTTTTCCCCAATCAGGGTAATAAAAACAAGCAGCTTGTGATCTCACCTTACATGAGTGAGATTGCAATGTATTAAAAAAATGAAAGCAATCGTGCTGGCAGCATTTTTTAGGGAAAAGCCAGTATTCAACTACTGATGAGAATGTTAACTTTGGTTTGGCCTCTAAAGACAAACAAAATGGACACTTTTCAAGCAACTTTAAAATTGTGCTTCCATACACACTCTTACTAGAAGTTCCACTTACTTGGCATCTATCTAAGGGCCCAAACCACACTGTCTGAAAGGTCATCAACACCCTAGATTCTACATTACGGCACTAATTATAGCAGCCAAGATAGGAAACTAACCCAAAAGTGTACAATAATAAATAATGGATGGATATGTGCGACACTGGCGAAAATACTATTCAACTGGCCAATAAAATAATGAGACCATGCAATTTTTCAGATGGAAAGGAACTAGATGGTTTTCATGCTAAGCAGGTGCCAGTCAAGGAAGCTCAATATGGATATGTGTGTGTGATAAGGAAACGCATAATAAAGAAAAAGAAAGGACAAAATGAAACAAGGCTACAAAGAACTTGAGATCTTGGAGTCTATAAAAGCAGAGTGTGGGCCTCTTACACTCTACAAAGCAAGAAGCTCTCCCTAAGGATGGGGGAGGGGAGAGAAACCTTACTGGACATTGGTAGGAGGAACATGAGAAAAACACTAGTGGCAGGGTAGTACAGGAGCTTTATATGCAAAATCCTCATTCACAGTAATGTAGAAGTAGAGTGGTACAATCGTAGAAAGAAACATGGAAGAGAACTTTGCAGCCAACAGGAGTAACATTAATGTTAGCGGAGTGGGGAGAGAAATCCAGTTTCTGAGCAAGTGACTCAAACCTGGTATTGCCCATTCTACCCCTTTCTCACCCTGATGCTGCAGTGAGACAATGAGAGCAAGAAGAGGAGTAATGTGGGGTCTCTGACTCACTTCACTCAGTGTGGAGCCCTCCCCATCCTGACCTGAAATCAGGGACCTCCCCCTGTGCTATATTCCCCCAATCCTTATAGTCTTACCAGCCACTGACATCATCATCTTGTGGAGACCTTCACAAATCCTCCTAAAGAAACAGTTTTGCTGGGCTTTTGCATAAGAAAACCCCACCCAAAATGAGAAAAGGAAAATAAGGGCGAAGATGACTCCAGAAGAAACCAGGCTGGAGCCGAGTGTCTTCCCTAATCCCCTTTCGGGAAAAATAGTATCATTCAGCAGCTCCTGAAAATTCATATCTTTGAAGTCCCGCAAGGCGCGCAGCAGTACCCTACTCTGCTTCAGTCCACCTGTCTGGAGTAAAGCATGGATAATGCATTTTCAGCCTCTCTTTCTCTACAGGTGAGGGACAGAAGTTCTGGGGATAAATAGATACAACTATTGGAAAGACGGAAAGGAAAATGCTGGGTAATAGACTAACCCTGGAATGCAAATTCTGTGGAGTGCGTCCCCAACTACCATTTCTGTTGAGTCTTGATCCCGCCTGTGTAGAGCAGGTAACAAAGAGCTTTGCTAGCAGGGGAGTTGAGGGGAGGGTGTTTAAGAATTGCTATGCAGAGACAGAGATTGCAATTAGAGATCAATAAAGTAGCCCAACTGCGCGCTAAAACAAAGGATCAGCACTCTGGCACAGAAGTTAAAACCCCAACCCAGGCCTACACGATCTATTCTACAAATGCCAGTCTACAAAAATAATAGGAATTGGACCCAGAAACAAAACAGGAGGATTTCTCAAGACTAATTCAATCAACAGGCGCACATGCTGCCTGGGCTCACATGTTGCCTCTGCGCATGCTGCAGGGACCTCATGCTGCCTGAGCCCATGTGGCCGAGCACATGGTGCCTGAGCGCCACGTGTGTTGCCGCATCTCCCCTCTTGAGATATTGTACTCTCTCTTTTACTCATGCTCTCCACCTTTGGAGCAGCCCTCGTTCTCCCTTGAGCGCAGTAAGCATTACTCTTTCCTTTCTTTCTCTCCCTCCCTACCTAAAACCTCCTTAATAAAATCTATTTTTACCAAAATTCAATCAACAAATGACAATCAAAGGATGGTCCACAATGAGAAGTAACAGAAAGACTTTAGGACTTTAAACTGCTAATGTATGGAACCCCCAGAGTGTGAAAGGATAATATGGGTCGTAGCTTAATCTCCAGAGAGATAAGGAAATTAGCAGTGAACTAAGATCTATGGAGAGCTAGCGACAGAATTGGACCTAAAACCATGAAGTGAAAATCTAATCACTGACATTAAACATTAACTTGGTTGAAGCTTACCAGCAGATAGAAAGAACAATCATAAATGTGATGATTTACTTTCCAGTCTAAACAGAGAAGGAAAATGTTCATTGGCAGGTAGAGACGTGCAAGGACCTATAGAAATGATCGTGCTATGAGCAGCTGTAGATTGGGGACTTTGGAGGAGAGGTGGGCAGGGATGTAAAGTACTGGAAGGAAGGAGGGGGCAGGAAAAAGCATCCACAACTGATGGGGAGGCGCCAGTGTCAGTGTGGGACCTGAGGACACTATTTAGTAGGAAACTACACACACCTGCATTACACCAAGAATCATGGCTGGCAGTATTTAATTTTTTGAGGTGAGAATAAACCAGAAGGTGAGCAACAACCTATCGCTTTGAGCCTTAGTTGTATTAAGGTACAACTAAATAATTTTATCTTTATAAATACATGTAAGAAACTCACACATGGGGTAGAGCTGCTACTTGCTCTCCCTGTGCCCAGCTGATCACGATGTGTCCTGGAGGGATGGCGGGTTTTAGCCGTTGTCCTCCACCCCAGCAAAACCTCGCAAGAAGCCAGAGGGAACTCCCACACCATGAGGGCCGCCATTTTCCACATCCGACTCCCTCTCCTCAGAACTCCACCCAGTAGAAGAGCTGATCGTGGCCGCTTGTGCAGCTGCACAGTTCATCAATAAATACTCGGTGAGGTGATTGCAAGAGAATCCCACCCGCATGGCAGAGCCTAGCAAGCTACCTGTGTCATATTTGACATGCCAAATGCCAGTAACAATTATAGACCTCATTCCCATGACTTGATGGAATGTTTTGAGGCTCATTATGTTCCTGGGCGGGCAGATGCCCCTTGGCTATCTCGCATGTGACACGACATATTGAGATGTTACTGGTGCCCGTTCGAGCAAATAGATGATCTACAGGAAGACAGTGATACAGGTGAAGTACATGTAATGATATTCTCTAAATATATTTTTTTGGAATGACTACCTTGACAAAACCAATGAGCAAATCTGTCCCCTTGAATGATTATCCTCCTTTTGGAGGTGAGAATATTTGATGTCTAGTCTTGACTTTTCAGAATATGACACAATACTATGAATAAGTGTCACCATGCTACACAACTCCACAACTAAGTTATCTGGTAACTCCGAGCTTTTCCCCTTGACCTGCATCGCCCCACTGCCCCGCTGTCAGCTCTGCGTCATAAGCTTTGTCACCTCCACTCCAGAGCATCTGAACATCCTTAGATTTCACACAGACCTACCTGAACTCAAGCGACTTTCTCATCCTGCTGCCAGCTCCTTTCACTTGGAATGTCCTCAAGATCCATTCATGGTGTTAAAATAGTGCTTTTTTTTCTCTCATCAGCTACTGCTCCCAATAACAACAGCAATTATAAGGCCCACATTGTCGTTACTCGGTGGTCTGCTGGAGACAACTCTCAGCTGTTTCGCATCTTGGTTGCTATTAGTACAAGGCGCAGGGAAGTGCAGAGACCTCGGAGGTGTTTCTATGTGTGGGGAAGACCCAGAGGAGGATAGCTGTGCACATGCTTCTCCGTGATGGTGCTCCCAGTTTGCCTTCTCACCAACATGCAGCTCCTCTCCTCTCCAACAGCTGGGATGCAATACCGCATCGTGGCTTCAACTTCTGTTTCCCTGAACATTAGAGATGCGTTTTTTTATACACCTGTTGGCTAGTTTTTTTGGAGTCTCACCAGAACACTGTCTCTGCTTCCTTTTGCCCATTTCCCCTTCTGTAGTCTGTTGCTGTCACAGTTATGATGACTGGGTGCCACTGGGTCATTATAACAGTGTCATTACATAACACCACAACTGAGCTGTGGTGTTAGCACACACACACTGTACAGTGTGCACTGGAGGCGAAATTCTCTGTGGCATGCCAACAGCAAACAGCAGTGCCTATGGGATTGTACTGGGCCTATGGGGCAGGACTCAGGATCCCTCCTGACATCAGCACGGAGGGAAGGCACTCTAACATTTCTATCATTGGGTTGAAGTCCTTTCCTGCTTTTGTTTTGTTTGTAGTTAACTTTTGGTTATTCGAGGGGCACACTCAGCAGTACTTAGCGTCTACTTTTGGCTCTGCATTCGGGGTCAGCCCTGACAGAACTGAAGGACCATACAAGGTGCCAGATGTCCAGCCCAGGTCAGTGTGCAAGGCAACGCGCCCTGCTTGCTGTCCTCACTCAGTCCCCTTGCCTTCTTGTGCTGTACTTTTTGTGACTGGTATGACTTCCTTATGTATTTTGGCTATTACCCCTAACATTTCACTGTATCACTGTATCACTGTCTTCCCGTTCATCATCGATTTGCTAGAGCAGGCACCAGTAACATCTCCATATGTCCTGTCTCATGCAAGTAGAGCCCAGGACACCCCTAACATTTGGGGCAAAAATTCCCCTCCATTCTTGTTTCCATTTTGTTTATTATTTCCTTGGCTATGCAAAAGCTTTTCTGCATTGTAAAAAATGTTTGCTATAGAACCACTTGTTTACTTTACCTTCGGTTGCCTGTACTTTTCAGACTGAATTTTAAAAAATCATCACCAATATCAAAGACCATTTCCCTTAATTAAGCTTTCTTCGATGAGTTTTATAGTTTCCTTCTCCATTGATTTTCATGTATGGTGTAAGACAAAAAATACAATTTTTTCTTGCCACACAGTATCTCATATCCCAACTCCCTTCGTGGGAAGGCAGTCCGTCCTTCTTCCCTTTGCACAGTTGAGAATATTTTTGCAAGGACTGTGTGATCACTAGTAAATTTGTTTATTTCTGTGCTATGAATTCTGCTCCCATTGGTTCATGGGTAAATGTCTGTCCTAGGCCTATGCTCTTTTGAGTGCTACTGATTAGTAATATTAGCACTAATATATTAATGCTACTGATTAGTCTAACATATATTAGACTTATAGTGTGAAGTCACAAAGTATCATGTCACTGGTCTCTTCACTTGATCACTTGACATCCCGTTATTCATCGATTTGCTCTAGCAGGCGCCAGTAATATTTCCATTTGACCCTATCATGGGCCAGTGTAGCCCAATGGCATCTGGTTGCTTCAGGAATGCGAAGAGCCTCAAAGCATTTGTTCAGGGTCTTGACAAAGAAGTATGACCATCTTGTAGGTGGGCGGCATTTGATCTTTTGACATCCCATGGGGATCCAGTCAGTAATGGCTCTAGTCCAGCGGTCATCTCAAATCGCATTACATGCCCAGCCCATCTGATTTTTGATGCCTTTGCAAATGAGACAGCGTCCCTGACTCTGGAACAGTGATGGAGGTTGGAGCTCCAGATTCCTTCTTTCACTTGAATGAGGCGGGATATTCCAAGCAGAGCTCTTTTCGATTCCTCTTTGGAAGACCCAAATAGCGTTCTCATCCTGCTTTTGTAGGGCCCAGGTCTCTGAGGCGTATGTTAATGCAGGAAGAACGGTGGAGTTGAACTCCACTCCACTGGTCTCTTATTCCACCTTAAACTTGTTCTAACCTTTTAGTGTTTCCATGCTGACTTTTTCTGCACAGCAAAGAAAAATGTTTGGTATAGAACCACTTGTCTACTTTAGCTTAGGTTCTTTTTATTTCTAAGAAAATTGGCATTGGGTTTTTTGATTGGCATTGGGTTTTTGATCGGCATTGGGTTTTTGATCGGCATTGGGTTGGATCAATAGATAGCTTTGGCTAATATGGAGGTATAAAACATTAATTCTCCCAACCATGAGCACGGCCACCTTTCCATTTGCTTGTGTCTATTTTTATTTTATTAATATTTAATAGTTGTAGTAGTTTTAGGAGTACAGATGTTCACCAGGACTTTTAAATGAATTTATTCCTAGGTTTTAGTTCCAAAACATTTAAATGTGATTGCTTTCATAATGTCCTTTGGGGATAGCTTGTTGTTAATACATAGACCATGACATATCTTGCAAAAAACCTGAGTTTTTGCACTGATGTTGCATTCACAACTTTAATTCATTTATTTGGTATAACAGGTTTCTTTGCTTCAGAGAGTCGGGGAGATTCTTATGGTGGCCATGTCATCTTTAGAGAGAGTTTATACCATTCAGTATGATGGTGCTGAACATGGCTCCAGGGTTATGGTGTGTGGACACTTGCATGCTGAGGTACCTTCCTTCTACACATAATCTGTTGGTGAACTTTAATCATGAAAGGATGCTCCATTTAGTCTGGGTTAATCAGGATTTATATTTCTCATTCTGTTGATATGTATACATCACTCTTGGTTTTTCTATGTTCGACCAACACTGCTCATAGAAGAGTCTCACTTGTTCATGACATATGATTATCCTCAGAAGCTGCAGAATTCAAGTTTAATAATATTTTATTGAGAATTTTTGTTCTAGCGCTCATCAGGAGTATTTGTAGTTTCATTTTCCTGGCATGTCCTTGGTTGACTTTGACATCAGGGTAAGACAGGCTTCATATAATGAGTTATAATTCTTTAATTTTGGCAAAGACCTTGAGCAGGACTTGTATTCTTTGTTAAGTGTTGGAGAGCTCACCAGGGAGACGTCTGGCCCAGGATGCTTCCTTTTGAAAGATTTCTCATCTCAAGTTCATTATCAGTTTTTCCAACAGTGTCTTTGTGCTTTCTCATCAGGCTGCATGTTTTTAGGCATTTACTCAATTCTTCTAGGTTGGCCAGTTTTTTTTTTTTTTTTGGCATATAAATGTTCCTAGCAATCTCTTGGGATTCTTTGCATTTCTGTGGCATCAATTTGTAATGTATAATCATTTTTGATTTTACATGGGTCTGTTTTTTCTTTCTTAGCTCAGAATTTCTCAATCAGGGGCCCCAGGATATCCCAAGGGATTGGGGGGGGGGCCCTGGGGAAAATCCAGGTGCAAGAGTTGGCAGCAAAATGGGTGCAAGAGTTGGCAGCAAGGCCACAAGCTTGAGTGGGGGCAGGAAGCACTGCTTTAGCTCAGCCAAAGTCTCGTCACTGAACTCCTCAGCAGCTCTGAAGAGGGGCTGCAGAGGGGAGGTGAGTGGGGTGCACCCCACTACTTTACATGGTCCTGTACTCGCATCCCACCACTTTACGTGGGTTCTCCACTTGAGAATTCTGTTTGATGAAACTCTGTCCTTACCGTCATTGCAAAGAACAACCCAGCTTTTCCTTTTCTGAAAGTTTGGGATTTTGTTTTTTGTTTTCTTACTTGCGCAGCCGGTGAGCCAGAGCCACTGACCCAGTGTACTTTACTTTAAAGAACTCGTTTAATTTCCTGTATTCTCCAGAGATGCCGTCCAAACTTGGATCATGACGTCTCTTGCATTATTGTTCTTTTCCACAATCTTCTGGAAATCCATCCGCTCCAAATCCAGCCTGACTCTCGGACATTCACATTTTTTTCTAAGACAGGGCCGACAGAATGACAAAGGTGTTTGGTCTGGAGAGTTTTACTGGTGTGGGAAGCTGGGCTTGAATAATTGTGTTGGCTTCTTAATGGGGCAGGGCCGTCCCTCTGGAAAGGGCAGTGTCTGCAGGAACAGAGTTTAGGTCCAGTGACCTGGGGTCCCTGGTGCAGACCTTATGGTGGGCTGGAAACAAGGTACAAAGGCGAGCCTGAGCATGTGGAAACAGAACACGGGTGGGTGAGATGGGGCTTCTGCAGCTGGTGGGCTGGCAAAGATGGTTCTAATGAATGCAGTGTGGGAGAGCGGGGGCGAGACGCCTATTCAGTGCCACAGTGCCCAGGACGGCTCTAGTAAGTGCAGTGCAGTGCTTGCATGTTGGGGTGGGGAGGTGGGAGCCGAGATGCCTCATTAGCGAGCTACAGTGCCAGTGCAATTTGGTCTCTATGCTTGGCAAGATATCTGGGACTCTTAAACTCTGAAGAGAACATTGAACACCATCCAAACCTTCAATTGAAATTTTTTTAAAAAATCACTTGATTTGTGAAGGAGAAGGAACTATTTGACAGCTAATTTTTTTATATGTATGTATTTGGCATCTGGTCTTTCTCTCAAGCAATAACTTTGAAGAAAGCAGAATTGGGTGATAAGTGGACAATCGGGAGGGATAGTGGGTTCTAGCCCTGGCCCACCATCCCAGCAGAGCCTCGCAACAAGCCAGACGACCCCCACCCCATGAGGGCCTCCATTTTCTACATCGGACTTCTCTCGTCAGACCTCCACCCAGCAGACCAGCCTATCAGCGCCGGCTTGCGCGCCGCACGGCCGCATGGTTCATCAATAAATGCTTGAACTTAGAGATGCCTACAAGAGTATGCTACCTGCACGGCAGAGCCTGGCAAGCTACCCGTGTTGTATTTGATATATATGCCAAATACCAGTAACAATTATAGACCTCATTCCGAATGGATTGGGCTCTTTATGTTCCTGGAGCAAGCAGATGCCTTAGGCTCACTAGCATGAGACAGGACATATGGAGATGTTACTGGGGTCCGCTCGAGCAAATCGATGATGAAACGGGGAAGACAGTGATACAGTGACAGTGATGTATTTGGCATCTGGTCTTCTCTCAAGCAATAACTTTGAAGAAAGCAGAATTGGGTGATAAAAGTTCCAAGGGGCCAGGGAAAAGGAGCAGAGGGGCCCTGGAGCAGAGTCTGAGCTTTCTCGGGACAGAACGACAAGGAACCTGACTTCCTCCCTCTAGGTCTGAGCACCTGCGGGGACCCGAGAGAGCACTGTGTGTTGTTTCCCCGCTTAGCAACACAGAAACTGAGGGCACCCCTGAGGATCGAGGCCTGAGTTCTTCCTAGCCCCCAGAGCAATGCCTGTCACTGGGCTTGTCCCCACTGGGGGCCACACAGTCTCGGCGGGAGACCCAGGGCCATCCCCATCTCTGGAAGATCGTCTGCCGGAAACTTTTTTCTCTCCTTCTGCATACAGGCCTCTCTCACCCCAGAAAATGTGCTGGAATGTCCATGTACAGTGGACACATTTTCCTGGACAGGTGGTCGAAGGTCAGAGCCACTGACGGCATGCAGTGCAGTTCCTGAACTCAGCTCCCAAGGTAGCCTGGAGGCAGTTGCTGACTCTTGAACCAGCTGAGTCACCTTGGAAAGTGACTGTTTTGCAATCTCTGGCTCCTGGCGTTTCTGCTAGCGCCAGGAGGGGGGAGGAGGAAGGAAGGATGTGTCTGGGAATAGGCTTCCCAGAGCCTGGACCTGTCTCTGAGCAAAGGCCTTGGGTATAAATTCTTTCCCCAAGGGATAGTTCAAAATGTAAACTTTTCACTTTTATCTCTGTATCTAAAAAAGGTTCTTTTGTAGCAAACCCCAAATCTCATCAAAAAGGATGCACCAATTGTATTGAACTCATCGGATTGTTTTATCAGACCCACTTTTGGGACAGGGGAAAATCACAGTCTGGGATTGAGGATGGAAAAAATCAATTTGCAGCTCTAGAAAATAATCATTTTTAATAAGCCTTTTTTGGGCATTGATCGTTGAAAGCATGTAACATTTTCAATCATTTGGAAACTAAATGATGTTAGCCAAAGTCCCTTGACTTGCCATAGATGTGATTCTGCTAATCTCTGTAAAAAACCCAAAGCCTCATTTAGAGGTACAAATAGCTCTTCCATAACATATTAGCATCTACAGCTTATTATTATTGTCTAAATTGAATCACTGCTGAGATACAATTGCAAAGTTGTTCGTGATTGGGTTTGTCATAAATACTCCAATATCTGTCCCTTCATAGTGACCATTTATTATTTTCTTCCTTCCAAGATAATCTCTTGATTAGCTAGAGTCTGTAAAAAGAGATATGTGTTAATTAGGACGCCCAAAGAATACTTTCCATGGCCGCAGCCTTCTTTACAAAAAAAATTGGTTTTTGTTATTGCCTGGGGCAGGGAATGCTGCTGGCTGGCCTCCTGGCTCCCCAAGGTGGACCAGTGGGCAGGACTGGGGCGAGAGAATCAGGATTTTTGTCAACTCCCACTGGCAACTCCTGACACCACTCCCTTGGCCCTTTGAGAACAGGTGTTCTGTGATGCCGGTTCTCAAACTTGGCTTCACTTTCATCCACATTTTTATTAAGAGCTATTTGGATGACATGGCAGTAAGTGCTCCAGGCATTGGGCGTGAAGTGGGCATTACAGGTGGACCCAGCTTATTTCTTGCAGGATAGATTTTCAGACCTTAATTTACTGACAAGAAGGTAAGTTCTGACTTTCTTTTCCACTCCCAATTACAGATCTGATTTTTTTTGTATAGAAGACTGGTAAGGAAAAAAAAAAACTACTAATTCACTGTATTAACCCAATCCCTCTGAGTCTCCAAAGAACCTTTTGATCAAGACTGTTCACTCCCTAGCTGCTGCATGAATAATTCCAACACAGCAAGGAGAAGCGGCATCGCCTCTCCTTTTCTGCACCCTCCAGTTTGGTTTTCAAAATTCAATTCCGGAGTCCATTTTCAAGGAGCTCTGGGGGCCCCCAAGGGTCCCCGCTCGTTATGGGCTGATGATACCCCTTCCCATCGGCTCCCCCAGCCCCAGCCTCAAAAGCCGAGACTGCCACTGGTCCAAGCTTTTGCCACTGGCCTTCTCATGATACAGGCTAAGGGCTCACAGGTGAGTCTGCCTGTCCAGGCCCAGGCTGACCAGTGGGTCCTCCCGACCTAAGTGCTTTCTGGGGACTGCGAGTCTTCCAGTCACGTGGACAGCTTCCCACACACGCTCCTGGATGCAGCCATCTTCTGGCTGGTCGGACCAGGAGCCTTCAGCTGAAGGGCCGCGCTTGAGAGCCCTGCATTCCTTCAAGGGACTCAAAGCCACTCTCTTTTCATGCACAGAAATTCCTTGTGGAATGTGTCACCCTCGGACAGGGCCCCTGTAAAGGTCAATTCCCGACGAAGAAATCCACCGCTTTCTTACACGCTACCAGCCTCTGCAGGATGATGGCATCTGGCCAAGGAACATTTCAGAGAGCGCGGTGACAGTCAGGGGCTACCATCACAGCCTTTGCCCAGGCACTCAGTGCTCTAAAAAACACCATCATCTGTTTATGTGGGAAAGACAGTAGCGGACAGAGATTACCCAGATCTGAAATCCACAGAACACTAGCACCTGGAAAATCACAGCCAAAGCAGCTCAGTGACTAGGAAGAGCCGAATATAGTTGCTGTGGATGGGTGAGGGAGGCGGGGGAGAGGAGACACTGGGTAGTGGGATGGTCTGGAGCTTGGGGATTGTGTGGATGAGACTCACACACACACAGGCTGGAAAATATACTATAAAATGCTGTAGGAATGTGAGTCCATAAACTAGTACATACATAAAGGGAAGAATGACCCTCCATTTACATTTTCAAATGGAACCATATTGTTCCATTTGGAAACACATCTATCCTTACAACAAATATGTAAGGTTCCTGGGTGGGGCTGGTCACTTTCTTGACAATGTTCACTGATCACTTGAATCCAGTTATTCATCGATTTGCTCGAGCGGGCACCAGTAACATTTCCATTGGACCCTAACACGTGCCAATGTGGCCCAATGGCATCTGGTTGGATTCAGGAATATGAAGAGCCTCCAAACCGTTCCTTCAGGGGTCTTAAAAGGATCTGAACCATCTTGTAGGTGGCGCCCACGTGATCTTTTGACATCCGTCGGGATCCAGTCGTACTTGGCTCTGAGTCCCCTGGTTGTCTCCCAAATCACATTACATGTCCAGCCCATCTGATTTTCGATGCCCTTGGCAAACGTGACAGCGTCCCTGATTCTGGAATACGACGGAGGTCAGAACTCCGGATTCCTTCTCTCACTTGAGTGAGAGGTGATATTCCAAGCATAGCTCTTTCGATGATGCCTCTCTCGGGAGACCCGAATAGCATTCTCATCCTGCTTTCGTAGGGCCCAGGTCTCTGAGGCGTATGTTAATGCAGGGAGAACGGTGGAGTCAAAGAGATGTGCCCGAGCCGGAGTGTCTCTTTTGTCCTTTTAGCTATTTCTTTGATGCCTTTGAAGGCATTCCATGCCGCTCTCTTCCTCCTGCGCAGCTCAGGTTTTAGGTCGTTCATCATGTTGAACCTCTCGCACCTGGTACACATAACTGCTGCATTCAGAGATGTTTGTTCCATTGAGAGTGAATGGGGCCTCTGGAACTAGTTCATTTCTCATGAACATAGTTTTCTTCAGATTCAGCTGTAGACCTACCTTTCCACATTCTCGGTCAAAGTCAGCCAGCATTTCTACCGCTTGGCTAATGTTTGGTGTTATTAGAATGATGTCGTCAGCGAAGCGGAGGTGGTGTAGTTGTCGACCATCTATCTTCACTCCCATTCCTTCCCATTCTAATTGTCGCATCATGTTCTCGAGGGGTGGCACTGAAGAGTTTGGTGAGAATGGTATCACCCTGTCGAACCCCTCTTTGACTATCAATGATCACTTCTTTGTAGAATGGTGAGATCCTGGTGGTGAATCGTAATACAGCTCACGAAGGATCTTGATGTATTGGGTTTGAGAACACCCCTGTTTGACTAGGGCTTCGATGACTGCTTCAGTCTCCACAGAATCAGAGCGGTTTCTGTAAATCAATGAACGTGGGAGACAGAGTGGCATCTTGTACTCCTGACCAAACCTCAATGAGCTTTTGGTTACTGTGTGGATATGGTAGATTGTGCTGGAATCCTTTCCGGAAACCTGCTTGCTCCGCATGGTTGTCCTTCATCTAGTGTTCTGCTAATCCTGTTCAGGATGACTCGTAAGCTTTAGATGACAGACAACAGGCAGATGGGGCGATAGTTGCCGGTGTAGTAAATGTCTCCCCTTCTTGAACAGTAGGAACTGTCCTGCTGGTTTTCCCCCAAGTGGGAGACACACTTGAATCCAGCAATGCATATCTCTTTGGTAGTCTCAAAGAGGTGCCATGTTTACGCCTCAGTTAAAAATTATCAGCAGCATGCCTTGTGCTAATACTATCTCCTATAGGTACCATGAGGCACATGGTGGATCCCAACATGGTGTTAAGTGAGCTCTCACCTCTCCTGGCAAACTTTTTCCTTTCTAAATTTTGTCCTTTTCCCCTTCTTTTTGGGTAGGACTCCTCTCTGGCTGAGATCTTTACTCTTTGGTGGGAGACATGGGCTCTCTTGTGGGTCCAAGTTCCACCAGAGCGAGAGTCTCTTCATTATATTGGATTACGGTGGTAAGCTCGCAGACATGGGGGGCAGAGCTGCTACTGGCTCTCCTGTGAACAGCCGCTCATTCAGGCGCCCGGGAGGGATGGTGGCTTCTAGCCCTGGCCCACCATCCCAGCAGAGCCCGCAATAAGCCAGAAGACCCCCTCCAAGGAGGGGCCTCCGCTCTTTCCAGCATCCAGACTTCTCTCTCTCGCTTCAGACCTCCATCCAGCAGACCAGCCTAATAGCGCTCGCTCATCGTAGTTCCACCTCAGCAGTCTTTTCTAAATTGCCTGTAGAGTGCCGGCCCAGATTTTGCAGACAGCTACTGGCTTCCTCAGATTGGCTGCTATGCCTGGGAGCGAGGTCAGCCCTGGCCCACCATCCCAGCAGAAGCCTCGCAACAAGCCAGAAGACCCCCCCACTCCATGAGGGCCTCCATTTTCACATCCTGACTTCTCTCTCTCAGACCTCCACCCAGCAAACCAGCTTATCAGCGCTCGGGTCTTCACACGCAGCCGCTATGCTGCACGGTTCATCAATAAATGCTGGACTTAGAGGTGCCTACAAGAGAGCAAGCACTGCACGGCAGAGCCTGGCAAGCTACCTGTGTTGTATTTGATATATGCTAAATACCAATAACAATTATAGACCTCATTCCGAATGGATTGGGGCTCTTTATGTTCCTGGGCTAAAGCAGATGCCTTGGGCTCTACTTAGCATGAGACAGGACATATGGAGATGGTGTGCCACTAGCCCGCTCGAGCAAATCGATGATGAACGGGAAGACAGTGATACAGTGATACAGTGAAATTTTGATTGACAATTATAGATGTCCACCTGACTGACAAACTTTGATTGCACTAACAGCTCAAAATAGACATCCAAATGTCAGCGACCCAGCAATGCAATAATACGCAACAATGATACACTTATATGGGAGAATTTTAAATAATCTTAGACTTGACTTGTCTTCTCCCTTCATCATCATCGCATTTGCCTTGCTGGCCCCAGTAACATTCCATACATCCTGTCTCATGCTAGTAGAACCCAAGGGCATCTGCAGGAACATAAAGAGCTTCCAAAATATTCCATCAGTCAAGGGGAATGAGGTCTATAATTGATACTGGTATTTGGCATATCATCACATGATACTAGCTGCCAGGTTCTACGGTGGCATACACTTGTAGTCACCTCTAAGACTTCCAGCATTTATTGATGAACCCATGTCGCTTAAAGCGGCAGCGCAAGTTGTAAAAATCATTCCTGCTGGGTGGAGCCCTGATGAGGAGTCTGAATGTGGAAATGCAGGCCTCATGGAGTGGGGTCGCTCTGGTTTTGAGAGGTTCAGCTAGTGGTGGGGCCAGGGCTAGAACCCACCATCACCCCAGGCGCTCATGAGTAGTTGGGCATGGGAGAGCCGGTAGCAGCTCTGCCCGTCTGTAGCCCTAGATCAGCAATACTTGGGTCGACTTGAAATAAATCAAAGACGAAACTCTGGTGGGGAACCAACCTTGCCAAATGCTCAGGTACCCTAGATCTGTGCTTGGGGATTGCCCCTGGAGAAGTTCTCAGGGATAGTAAACCTGGGTTGGCTGCATCCAACACAAGCTCTCTATCCACTGGTTCTATCTCTCCAGCCCTAAGGTTTAGAGAATTTCATCTTTAAAGATGGATTTTCTTTAGAAATTGGTTTATTTGCTCTATGCTATGGAAACAGGCATTTAGAGAAGAATGGATGCACCTGATGATGGAGCGTGATATTCCTTCAGAACTGGATGGAGCTTTCACAAGACGCTACAGACACTCAGGTAGTACTAAAATTCAGCACCATGGCTGTAATATTTCCTTAAAAATGAACTTTCCCTATTTGAAGGAATGACTGAAATGAACAATGGAGTTCAGGCTAGATAGACAATACAGGAGGTAAGGCATCCTAGCATGAGCAGACTCCAGGTTGGATTCTCCAGCATCACATATGGCTCTCTGGCACCATCAGGGGTCACCCTGACCAGAGAGTTGGGCAATATTGCTGGAGCAGAACCATCATGTGTGACACGACAGCCAAAACAAACAAAACTGATAATGTTGAGAAAACATGCAGAACTGATAAATTTTAATTTATTCATTATCACAGATGGCAAAAATATTTCTATAACCAGAAGAATCAGATATATAAATCATTGGTGCCCTCATTTCCCCTAATAGATAATTTATGGTATGTTGGTTTGTTACATGAACAGCTCATCTGTCTATGACTGTTTCTAATTTCTTAGGCTTAAAAAGGATGAGCGATGTTTGAGTATTTAAGTCCATGCAAAGATCAGTCCAATAAGATAGAACACGTTATAATTGATCATTAGAAAATGCCTTTACAGACTTAAAAATCAGATGTTACCTTGAGATATATTTTCTTACATTTTAAGAAATTTAATTAATTCCAGGATACGTTTTATATCAAAATTGTTAAGGCTTGGAAAACATGTTTAACCTCCACACCATGAGGCTACCATTTTCAACATCCAGATTCCACAGCTCACCGGAGCTCCACCCAGCAGAAGAGCCAATCTTCCTGTCTCTGCGCCGGTCTAATAAATGCACAAGATGAGTAGTCTACTACAAGAATATGCCCCACCCACACGGCAGAGCCTGGCAAGCTACCCATATTTGATATGCCAAACCAGTAGCAATTATAGGACCTTCATTTCACAACCTGAAGGAATGGTTTGAGACTATTCATGTTCCTAGAGCCAGTATTTATTGGGCTACACTGGTATGTGACAGGACATATGAGAGATGTTGCATTGGTGCCTGCTCACAAATCGACATGAAACAACGGGAAGACAAGGATACAAGTGATGCAAGTGGAAAACATGTTTATAATAAGAGCACATCTGACTGCTAGTTGGCGCAAATAGGATCTAAGAGAGCAGCAGGTGCCCTTTGCCATTCTTCCTCTTTGGCTGAGCTGCAGACCACGCTCTTACAATGCAGAAGCTGTCTCAGCAGGGCCTGGTCAGTGGAAAAGCAGGAGGGAGGGAAAGAACAGGAAATGGATCATGACAAGCTAATTACGCAGAGGCTTCACACAACTTAGTAGGAAATTATTATTTGAGTTGTTTGGAAGGACAGCAAGGCTATTGCTTTTTATATTGTGTAGCAAAATATCTATTGAACAAAGAAGCTTCTAAAACCAGAAACAGTGAGGAGATCTTGCCTGCCTCAGCTCAAAGAACACAAGCAAAGACCATCTTGATTTTGTGCATTTTAAAATATTTCTATTATACCACTGTGAGCTATATAATTACAGCATGTTTATGTTTGGGTTTCAATCACTACAGTGTTCCAGCACCCATCCCTCCACCAGTGCCCATTTCCCACCACCAATGTCCCTAGTTCCTCCCCCTTCCCAGCCTGGCAGGCTTTTTACCCCTTCTCTCTTTCTTCTCTCTCTCTCTCTCTCTCTTTCTCTCTTCTCTCTCTCCTTCTAACACATTGTGGTTTGCAATACATACATTTAGTGGTTATCATGTATATCCCTTTGCCTACATTCAATGCTCAAATTCTAGGCTGGTATTATCATTTCCAACAATTATTAGGACATTGTTCCTTTCTCTGTCTTACCTAACCTCTGACTTCCACACACTTGCGTAGATTCCACCCACTGAAAAGGGCCTCCTGACCCATGTTTTGTCTGGTCTTGATATTGGAAGACATGCTATTTTTTATATATCATGTAAATAAATGCAGTTCTATATCTGTCCTTTCCTCTGGCTAATTTCCTACCCAGCATGATCCTCTCCATGTCCATCCATTTCTAAGAAAATTTCATAACTTGTTTTTAACAGTTGCATAGTATTCCATTGTGTAGATGTACCAAAGTTTCTTTATCTAGTCATCTGTTTTCGGGCACTCTGGTTGTTTCCAGATTCTGGCTTTTGTGACTAGTGTTATGCACATAAGAATGCAGATGGGTTTCGCTTGTGTGTTTTGGGCCTCCCAGGTATATTTCCAGGAGTGGTATTGCTGGGTCAAAATGGGAGCTCAATTCTAGTAGCTGGAGGAAAGTTCATATTGTTTTCTAAAAGGCTGGACCAGTCGACATTCCCACAAACAATGGATGAGAGTCCCTTTCTCCCCACATCCATGCCAGCACTTGTTCTTGCTCTTTGGATATGTGTGAGTCTCTGTGGTGTGGGATCATATCTACTTGTTGCTTTGATTTGCACCTCTCATTAGTGATGTATCACTTGCCTTCCTTGTTCATTGATTTGCTTGAGCGAGCACTGTAACACATCTCCATATGTCCTGTCACATGTTAGTGTAGCCCAAGGGCATCTGCTTGCAATTCAGGAACACAAAGCCTCAAACCATTCCTTCTTCAGGTCATGGGAATGCAGTCTTATAATTGTTAATGGTTCTGGCATATCAAATACTACACGGTAGTTTGCCAGGCTCTGCCGTGTGGATGGGATACTCTTGTAGTAGTCTCATCTCCTGCATGTATTGATGAATGTGGCATTCATCTTCAAGCTGGGTGGGAGCCTGACAAGCTGTGGAGTCCAGATAGCGGCTCTACCCTGTGTTTTCTTGAGTTCTGAGGCATACCTGGGCTTGAAATAGACGGCTGTATGGTGGATTCTGACTTACAGTGGCTGTGATCAGCTCTTCTTCTGGGTGAAGTTCTGATGAGCTGTGGAGTCCGTATGTTGGAAAATGGTGCCCCTCATGGTATAGGTTCTTCTGGTTTCTTGCGAGGCTCTGCTGGGATGAAACATTTTACATATGCCTTTGATCATTCAAATTTCTCTTTGTTGAAGTTTCTGTCCATTTCTTCCCCATATTTGATGAATGGCTGGTTCTTCTTGTAAAGCTCCTACCAGTGCCTGATATATTCTGGATATTAACCCCTTATCAGACAGGTATCAGTGAATATTCTTTCCACTCTCTGGACTATCCATCTTGGTCACAGTTTCTTTTGGAAGTGCAGAATTTTTATTTGCTGTAGTCCCATATATTTATCTTACTTCCAATTGCTTTTGGTTAGTGGTGCTTCATCTTTGAAGATGCCTCTAGCTTCTATGTCATAGAGGATTTTTCCATATTTTACTGAAGGTAATTTATGAATTCAGGTCTGATATTGAGATCTTTAATGCATTTTTATCTTACCTTTGTGCAAGGTGCAGAGACAGGTCCAAATTCATTTTTACATGTAGCTGCCCAGTTTTCCCCAGAAACATCTGCTGAAGAGGCCTTCCTTGTTCCATTTGTATTTTGCTCCTTTTATGAAAGATTAAATTATCATGTATTTGAGGAAGGGTGTCAGGGTACTCAACTCTATTTCATAGGTCAACAGGTCTGCTTTAGTACCAATACCATGTTCTTCTAATTACTACCACTTTATTATTTGAAGTTGGGGAAAGGTAATGCCTCCCATCTTCTTTTTCCTAAGGATTGCTTTTTAGCTATCCATGGAGGTTATCATTCCATAGAAATTTCAGGAGTGTTTGGTCACGAAGAATGTCATGGGTACTATTTCAGGGACCACATTGAATCTGTTTAAAGCTCTAGGAAGTATTATCAACAATGTTAATTCTCCCAATCTATGAGCAGGGAATGTGTTTCCAAGCCCCCCAGCCTAAATCCCGAACATCTACAAGGGGGGCCAAGAGGCCTGAGAGCCTAAGGAGACCCTCCCTTAGGAGAGGAGAGGAAGGTGACAAGACAAACAGCAGGGGCCTGCTGACATCGCCTGGCCAGAGCTGAGCTGGCTTCTGTTAACATGGACACTCTGAGAATGGTTGGGCCCACTCCTGTGGCACCAATTAGAAAGACAGAATGAGCAGCAGGAAGGTAAAGACCAGACTCTGCCTTTAAGTATGAATAAACATCACAAGTGCTGGGGTGAGATCATGGAGATAGTGACAGAAAGCCCGGAGGGACACAAAAGGTCTCGCATAGTCTGCATGTGTGTGATTGTGATTGTAATCAGAAGCTGGTGAAAGCTCATGAGGGAAGGACTGTGGCTTTGCAAGGTGTGAGATCGCCAACATGGGCACCATGCCCTGGGCCTTGCAGTGTTCACGTGCCCTATCTCCTGGCTCTGTGCTCAGATCCAAGTGCACAGAGTAGTACTTCAGATAGGGAAAACTTAGAAGACACTTAAGTAAGAAAGAACAGGTTTATTTTAAAACAAATGTTTAGATTAAACAGTGGTAATGTGGAAAATCTATATAGGTTTGAGAGATTCAATTTTTGGAGCAATGTCACACCTTGCAGTGCTCAGGCTTATTCCTGGCTCTGTGCTCAGGGATCATGCCCCATCATACCTGGGGAGATCCTACTATCATTTTTCATTTCACTCTTATTTTAGCCATCTTTTAAAATATTTCCTCATAATCCAACTCATATACCTTATGAAATGGACATGTCTTTGTATATA